>VZUI01029770.1:0-48527 GCA_013401135.1 Cettia cetti | reverse complement strand
GTCCCATCCTTCTTGTTCCTCCCTGCAGCCACCCTTGGTTGTGCTTTGGGCTGAAAGTTGTCCTTGGTGTGCAGCAGAAGGATTTGTGTTGTGTCCCTGCTGTGTGCAGAGCTGAGTGACCCTGCCTGTGAGCTCAGAGCTGCACCCTGGGCACCACAGAGCCTGGAATACTTGGAAGATAAAACTTGAGGCATCAGAGCCATTTCCCTGGGATCCAGCTCCCTTTTCCCAGCTGCTTCACTGGTTTGGAGCCTGTGGAGCAGCAAGACAGGAGCCCAGGATCCACTCCAGTGATTCATGCCCCTGAGAGCAATTCCAACCATTGGAAAAAACAAAACACAAGCAGTTGGAATTTCTTAAGTGAAAGCAAAGCTCAGAACTGCTCAGGCCCATCAAAATACTCCCTGTCACTCTCCTTCAGCGCTGCAGAGGAGGAAATTCATGGCATTGTTGTGCTTATTGTTCTTGGCATTTCGTTTCCTCGCTTCCAGCGCTGGGGTTGGAGCTCTCCTGTCTCCCAGCGAGCCCTGGCTGCTGCTGGGGGCACAGCAGAAGTGCTGGCAGAGCAGTTTGAGCCATTGCTGGTGCTCAGACAGCTCCAGCTTTTCAGAGCTGTGCCATAGCTGCTGCCAGTGGCCTCTTCCAGCCAAAGGAGGAGAGAACATCCAACAAAAACCAGGCTGAAGGACTAGAAATGGGAATGTTGTCAAGGGAAGGCTCTGCTGCCTTGATAACCCCTCCTGGAACCTGCTCAGGAGGTCTCTGCATGGTCCAGAGGGACCTCAGAGGGCTCCAGCCCAAATTTCTGCTCGAGGCCAGGGTCAGCCGGGGCTGAGCCGTGAGAGCCCCGAGGACAGGGTGCAGCAGCAGGACTGAGCACAGCCCAGGCAGAGGGGAGCTGCCAGTGCCCTGTGCCCTGCAGCCAGGCTCTGCTATCAGGGCAGAAGCTGCTCTGGCAGCAATTCCCTCCCCCGGTGAGTGAGGAGCAATATCCCACCAAACCGCGGGGATCAGCACGGAGCTGAGCCGCTCAGCTCTGCCCATCCCCTTCCCCTGCACAGTTTTGTGAGTTCTGGAGATGCTGGGAACGTGAACCGGCGGGTTCAACGTGCTGCAGACACCCAGACAGCTTTTCCTAGCAGCAAACAGCAACTGCATCAGCTGCAGCAAAGCCTTTAATTCATCCCAGCCCTGCAGGAGCAGTTTGCTCCGGGGGGGAATACAATGGCCCCGTTGTTTTTCCAGGGGGAGATCCCTGCAGCTGAGGCTGCTGCATGAACTGTGTGTTTGTGTTTGTCACCTGGCTCCTCCCAGTGACCTCCCCGGGATGGCACTGAGATCCCTGGAGGAGATGAAAGGAGCCCCAAGGCTGAGGAGCAGATTTGTCAGAGTCACCTCTTCTGCTTTGGTGCCCAGACTGGGAGGAGAACTTGGTGTTCTTCTGGGGGGGGAAGGAGCTGTGTAATAAAAGGGGAAAAAAAAGGAGCAAAGCTCCAATTCCAAAGTCTTCTGTTGTGCTCTATGACATTTTTCCATGCACTGAAAGTCTTGTGTTTGATGTCACATTCTGAGGGTGACCTTAGATGGGGAGCCCCAGCTCAGACTCCTCTGGCCTTGAAGGTGTTTTGTAACATTTCCCAGTGTTGGCAACCCTTGGTAACATCCCCAAAATGCTGGAAATGCTTTCCAGGCACCAATCTGGAGCCATCCAGAAGGGGTACAAGGAAGAACCAGTCCCAGCTGGGGAAGTGGAGCCCCAAAATGCTGGAAATGCTTTCCAGGCATGAATCCAGAGCCATCCAGATGGGTACAAGGAAGAACCAGTCCTAGCTGGTGAAGTGGATCCCCAAAATTCTGGAAATGCTTTCCAGGCACCAATCTGGAGCCATCCAGAAGGGGTACAAGGAAGAACCAGTCCCAAATGGGGAAGTGGATCCCCAAAATGCTGGAAATGCTTTCCAGGCACAAATTTGGAGCCATCCAGATGGGTACAAGGAAGAAGCAGTCTCAGCTGGGGAAGGGGATGGTTGGCAGCTGGGACCAGCAGCTTTAGGAAGATCTGAAGGTTTCGTGGTGGCCATGCCTGGGTATCTCCAGGTTTCCTCAGCTGTGAGCCTTGGGGTTGTATTTGGGGGATGTGCAGGGGGCTGGAAGAGTTTTCCTGCAGGTTCTCCTCCATGGAGAATGGCCAGAGGGATTGCACATGGATGGAGCTGGCCCTTCCCAGTGGTGGGAATGTGGGAGATGAGGGAAGGAAAAGGCAGGCTGTGCTGGTGGGGACACACCATCCTCCCACCACACTGAGCCATGAAATCTCACCAGAGAAAGAATTTATCTTTGTGTTATCTTTCCATGCTGCTGCACCTCTGGGTTGGGAATTCATTCCCAGCCAGGTGAGGGAGATCAATCCTTTTTTTTAGCTCTGACTCCACCAAGCCCTGGAATTCAAGCATCTCTCATGGGTTTTCTCACCTGGAAACGCTGCTGCTCTCTGCCTCCCCTTGCTGCTGAAATCCAGCCAGGAGAAGGTTACAAACCCGGGAGGATTTGGGCCAGGGTGAAGCAAAGCAGGAATAAATGAGCTCAGCTCATCCTGGTGCATCCCTCTGTGTTTGGGCTTGGGGGCTGAGCCTTGGCTTGTGGTCCAGCCCAGCCTGGTGCTTTCAGCTGTACAAAATTAGGGTTATTTTCTCCCAAAGCAAGCCATTACTGACAGATTGAGAGGGGTTTATCCTGCAGAACTTCCCCTGCCTCATCTGCCAGGGAAGATGCAGGACTGAACTCCCCTTCCTTGGAGTAAATCCCAGTGTGGGGCTGCCTTATCTCAGCCAGAGCCTCTGAGCAGGAATGTTGCACTGTCCTTGGGCCACCCAGCCCTAATCCCAGGAATCAGCATCTGCTCCAGGCCCACGCTCTGACCCTCCAGAGCCATACTTTTGCAAGGTCAGGAGGTTGGGTGGTAAAAGGGGAGTGGGGAATTGCAGGGAGAGATCCAAGGCTGGCTCTGCACGGGGATTTCATGGAAATGTTTACACTGGCCCTGGAGTGGAGACTTGAGCCTGTTCCCTCTCCAGATTTGCTGGAAATCTGCATCAGGTACAGACACAGCTCCAGCTTCCAAGTGTGGCTTCACATCCTTTTCCTTGGCTGCTTTAATGGGTGCAAGGGGATCGAGGAAGGGTTGGATGTGGCATCATTTCATCCTCTGCCTCCTTCCTAGGACAACGAGGCTGCTTTTGGCTTGTGGTACAGCCAGAGGGAAGGATAAATGAGCAGGAAAATCAAATGGCAGCAGGGCACGTGGGAGAAGGGGAGAGACAGCTCTGTCAGATGGAGAAACAGCTCCCTGTGTTTCCTTCCTCCCCCACAGGACAGTTTGTGTCGTGCTGAGGTGACGCAGCACCTGCCAGCTGGTCAGCAGAAAGGGTGACAGGAAGGACAGGAGGACAGGGAGGGTCCACTCTGTACACAGGGAGGAACCATCCCCTCCTGCGTGGAAATGTTCTTTGGGATCAGGTCAAAAAAAATGCTTTCATGTGAGGTTTCTCTGTGAAATCTCTGTTGCATTTGGCTGGAAGGGCCAACTGAGGGGCTTCATCCAAGAAATATCTGTGCAAAGGTGCGAGTGTGGTGTGACTGCCCATCAGGAGCAGGGCAAGGCTGTGTGTGGCACCATCCCCAGGACATATTTCAGTCAAGAGCATGGGAAGGGGTAAAAGGGAATGCTCCAAGGAAAATTCTGATTTTCTCAAGTTGCCAAACTGAAATCAGGTTATTATTTCTTTTTGTGTATAAGTCCTTCTTGAATGCAGGGGAAAACAACGTTTCCTTCTCTCTAAGGATGTGATCCACTGCCCGGGGAAGTGAGAATTCAGGATCCAATATCGAGGGTTGCACGGTGAATCCTTCCTTAACAACTCATTAAAATGAGCTGCTCCAACTCCTCCTGAGCCTTTGGAGTGTCTCCTGTTCAAAAGTGAAGCCCAGGAAGCCACTCTTGCCCAGCCCAGCCCTGTTCCTGTCCCACTTGAGCCACCCGCGGCAGCATCCCTGAATTCCATTCCGGTTTCTGCCCTGGCTTTGCTCCGTGGCAGAGCACGGGAGTCTCCCTCCCTGCTCCCTGCCTCTCTCCCGTGCAGCTGCTCAGCTCTGCGAGGGAAAGGCTCCCAGATGTGCCGGGGAGGGAGCGGGCAGGGCCCTGGATTCCGCCCCGTGCCGTGTGGACTCTTTGTATATTTTGTTTGAAGGAGAAAACATGTGGAGCCCTTGGAGGAAGGCCGGGGAGCAGGCACGGCCCTGGGGGCTCAGGCACCGAGGTGCTGCCAGTCCCCTGCCCCTGACCCACGGGATGGGCCAGCTGAGACCCATCAGCATCACCCTGCAGGTCCCCAAAGCCTCTCCTGGAGATGCCTCAAGGTGACCAGACCCTTTGAGAAAAGGCGGCTTGGCTCAAAAGCCGACAACACCTAAACACCCACGGCTGGAATTTGGGGTATTTTTGGCTCAGGGGTGATGTGCTCTATCAGATCAATAAATATTCACACGCCCTGGAGCGTTTTGTGGGTTGGTTTCTTTGAGTTTCAAGTGCATTTAGCTGTGGCACTTGGTAGCTACTTGATTATTGCGTGAGACAATACGTTTATGAAGTGTTGGCCTTCGTTTAGTTAAACACTTCATTGATGTCTAAGACCAAAAACGGCATGAAACTAATTGTTCCCGTGGAAACAGGAACCCAGAGAATGATTTCACATCACAGCTTGGCAGCAGAAAAAGAAGAAACCTCTGTAATTGTTCCCATTAACCCAGTGCAGGGGATTCATGCTCAATCTCTACCCCGCTCTGCTCCGCTTCTGCTGTGAATTAGGGGACCAAAAGTCAGCACAGAACCACATGAAAAAGCCCCGAAACAAGCTGTGCTTTATGGAGCATTTGTAGTCCTGCCACCAAAACCATTTCTCTTCTGCTTTGCAGGTTTCTGGCCGGCAGCACTGGGGACTGTCACGGCCAAGGCTTCGTTTGGAGAGGCTGGGATTTAACCTGCAGGAAGAGCAGGGACATCCCTGCTGTGGGCTGGAGACAGGACAGCCCTCAGCCCGAGGGTGAGTGCTTAGGAAGAGCAGGCAAAACCAAATCTGCAGCAAAAAACCCCCTGGGGAGGGTGAGAGAGGAGCCATGCAGAGCAGTGTGTGCGTGCAGGAACATCCTGAACCTCCTGGCTGAGCTTTTCCCTCCTCTCCTGTGGGATGTGCTGATCACTGGGGCATCTCAAGGGGTTTGTTGTAGGAAACCCCTGATCTCTGTGCCAGAGGAGCTCACATCTCCCAGTTCTCCCAATTTCCCATCAAACTGAGGAGCCCCTGGCCCAGCGAGGAGCTGCAGCCCCTGCCAAGGCACTCTGTGGTCATGGGCCAGTTTCAGGAAGCCCAATGGCTCTGCAATTCCTGTTTCTGCATCCCCGTGGAGGTGGGAGCCTCCCACGCCCTCTCCCTGCCCAGCTGCAATCATCCCCACCCTTTTCCTTTTCCCATTTTTAGGCTTTGCCCCTAAACCCAGCCCCACCAAGCCCAGCACAAACCCCATCCTGGCTCCCAGGCCCACCCCACAGCTGCTCTGGAGGGACCAGGAGACAGGGCCTGCTCCATCCCAGCCCCCAGTGGGTTCCTCACGGTGCTAATTACTGCTAATTGAGCCTCTTGACTCTGGGGCAGCCTTGCCCTGGCGGGGCTGATAGAGTATCAGGGAGATAAAGAGCTCTCAGCACAGGTAACAGGGAAGAGCTGTCAGAGCTGTGCTGGGACCTTCTGGAGGGGTTATCCCTCCTTCCCAGAGCACAGGGCACCAAATTCCTGAGGGAAACGCTGTGATCCTGAGGATCTGTGGAGAGCCTGAGCTTTTCAGGAGGCACCCTGTGGGATTCTGGTGACTCAGGAGCTCAGCAAAGCAAGCTGGCATTCATTTCAGAGTAACTCTTTCAAATTTCCTTAACATGCATTTTATTCCTTTGGCTGGCTTTTGCTGTTGTTAATTTAACACCGTGGAAATGAAACTTTAAACTTTTTTTTCCCCCTTTTTTCTTCCCTACAGGGAAATAAATTTTTTTCTTTTAACAAACGCTGTCTCTCTCAGAACTTTTGTTATTTTTCACCACCTCCACTGACCTACACAGAGTAATTCAGCTCCCACACCATCCTGAACACCAGGTAGGAGTTACTAACACCTACTTACCAAAGTGGAAACTTGGACAGGGTGACACTGCTGTTCTGCAGTAATTTTTTTTTTTTAATTACTCACAATTTTAAATAGGAAATCAAAATTACTGGATATTTTTGCAGCCAACTCAGAAAAATCTTGTGTGTGGCTGTGGGTACAGCCACACATCGCTCCTGGGAGGGGAAGCTCACAGGGTCACCATCCCTGCCCACAGCAATGCCAGAGTTTTGTCTCAGGGATGTAAAAACTAAGAAAACATCACCACTTCACTCCTGGAGGAGCCAACAGAGCGTGCCCATGACCATCAAATCAATGAGAGGGCAACCACAGGCCTGAGAAGCTGCTGGGTCCTCTAAGCCAAAGTTTAGGATGTTTTCCATGTCAAGAATCCCCATTTTCTTCCTTGAGGTACCCCAGTCATCTGCTTCTCCTGCCCCGTGCACTTCCAGTTTGCTTTAAGCTCCCAAAGTTTCTCAGCTTGTTACACAAAGCTCATAACAAACTCTGTGGCCAGCTCTCTCTTTGATAATTCCTTCCCCCCATTTGTTTATCTCAAGCCCTGAGCTTTGTTCCAGGCCCAAAACCAAAAGCTTTCCTACCCCGTTCTCCTCTTGACTTGTTGCAGATGTAACGAAATAAATCTTTAGAAAGAACAAACCTTCACTTCCTCTCTCCCGTCTGATTCGGTCGCAAACCCCAGGAAAGAAAAATAAATCACGACCTGAGCTCGCCTGGTCTTGGAGGATTCCACGTCTGGGCCTGGAAGCCACCATCCCCACTGGATGTGTCCATCCCTCGGAGAAATCAGCGAGCACAGAGGCCAGAAAGGATCTGGTATCAGTGAAATCCTTATTTTGAGCACGGCCAAAGTCAAAAAACCCCCTTGTGATCAGTCCAAATTAAGGTTGATGAGCATGACCAAGCTGGTGGTGCCTTCCTAGAGCTGGTCCTTGGCACTGAAGGGGGACGTGGCCCTGGCTTGTCCCTCAGCCCCTGGTGTGGCTCTGCCCCTCTTTGCTCCCCCACCACCCCAAGGAATTTTAAATCACAACCAGATAAACCATCTGTGTGGTTTTTCTGAACTGGCCACAGCAGAGGTGGAAATTTCCTCTAAACAGTTTGTCCTTCTTCTGAGAGCTGTTTGAAATCTCTGCTGCTCTTCCATCAGCCACCAACAGCTGCTCAGATTCCCTCCAAGCACCACCCAGTCATGGGGACAGACCCAATCCCTGCTTTCAGATGTGCTGGAGATTCCATGGATGTTCTCCTGCCCAGGCCCTGCTCTGGGATCAGACACATCAGCCCAGAGCCCTTTCCAGAGCCCAATTCCCTGGGCTGGGAATGCACAGCTGGGCACAGCGTCCCCTCCACAGGGATTGCAAGGAAGTGGAGAATAATCCCTTCAATAATCCCTGCCTGTGGTCTTCACTTGGGGCTAAGTCAAAGCCAGGCCCAGCTTTAAGCTGGGAAATACTGGAACTGTGTAAAAGGGATGGTTTGATTTACAAGGTGAGCCCTGCCCACTGGGTTTTGCTCTTCCAAGGGTACTTGGGGGAAGATGTGCTGAACCACAGCAGCTGTCAGAAGATTTTTGGATTATGTCCCTGGCCCCGACTTTCACTGATGAACCGAGGGTTTCCTCTTTGTGTGTGTTTTGTTTCAAATTTAAACAAGAGGTCTTTGCACACTCGACACAATCCCTCCACTTAGCACTTGAAGAAAGTGTAATTAGACACTTGGAGAACTGGAAGAAATTAACTCCCAGCCACAGCCTGTCACTCAGACTATTACTTAATAATATTTCCCAAATGTGCAAAGTACTTAGTTCTAGAATAACAGGAAAGAAGTGCAACTCCTCACCCCGAGCCAGGCAAGAACTCGCCAGCTGGGAGAGGTTTCTCCACCTCCCATCACCTGAGGGCTACCAGGGGCTGTGAAGGATGGGATTCATGGTCCCCAATCCCACGGGCTGGGAGGAGGTGGAGGGGAGTGACCAGCCCTGCTCGCCTTCAGCTTCCAGCACGCCACGGAAACCACGGAGAAATTGCTGTTTTCCTTCTTCTGCAGCACGGGGCCGAGCCCTTGCCTCACCCCAGGCTCCAGAAGCCTGGCTAGAAAGAGATGATTGTGATTCCTGCCCCGTTTCTTTGCTCACGACAAAAGGGCCCATTCATTGGGGCTCATTTTGAGGGGAGAGCAAGGGGTATCAGTAGCATGAACTGGATCTGAGTGTCTGGACCGCTCCTTGGCCAGTCCAACCCAGGGAAACAGATATCCTTCATCTGGAGCTCTGGAGGGGAGAGTTTCTCTGGTTTTAAACAGAAGTATCTTTGCTGGCTGGGGCAAGTTTTAAAAAGTCCTGACGAAGCAGGGCCAGGCCCATTTTCTCAGCAAAAACAAGAGGCCATTCAAAAAAGTGGGGGGAAAAGGTTGTTCTCACGTGTCTCTGCTTCAGGAACCAACACACCCACCCTCAGCTGCCTAAATTACCCCTCACATATTCAATGAGGCCATGTCCAGCACAATGAAACTCTTGCCTTGTTGCAAAACACTGAAAAAAAAAATGGATTTTTAAATCAAAACCTCCATGATCACTCAAATGTTCAAGTCATCGTGAAGCACAACTGCCAGGACTTCCCCATGTGTGTGAGAACTACAAAGCTAAAATTACAATGTAATTGCTTTCAGCAGATTATCACTGCAGTCTATAATTAAAATATATGAGATTGCCAGTTTCAAACTATTTAAAGTGATTTCATCTGTATTTAGGTGAATGTGTCTCTCTGAGCAGCATATTTAAAATGAATTTTATTTCCAGTGCATAAAATGGGTCCTGGGTAAAAGGAAAGGATCGTTTTTGTTGTCTTCTTCTTTGTCTGAGGAAGCACCTGGGGAAGGTTGGAGACACAGAGCTCAGACTTCAACAGAATATTCCAGTCCTGGGGAAATCCCTGGTGAAAGCTGAAGTGACATTCCAGAGATGGAGAGGGATATGTCACAGAAAAAAAATTTATAAATAAATAAATTAATTTTTTTAAAAAAATCACTCCCAGGAAAACCTGTCACCTCCTTAATCACGGGGACAGTTTCAGCAGGGTGTTTCCTCTGAGTAGGAAAAATAAATGGCTTTTGAGGCCACCACAGATGGGCCCTGAGGGACCATGGACAGGTGACCAAGGTGGCTTTGGAGCGTCCAAGCTTTGATAACTCAGAGCTGGGAGCAGCTGGGGTCTGTGATCCCCCCATGTCCTTTCCCAGTGTGCAGCCACACCTTCCCTGAGCCCCAGGGGTGTGAAAGGACCTCAGCTTCATCCTCACCAGGAAAAGAGCAGGGGAAGATCCTGACTCCAGTGTAAGGAGAACAGCTCAGGGCACCCCTGAGTGTCCCAGGCCACCACGGCTGCGAGGGGCCTTTTCCTCACCCCTCTCTTTCATTTCTGGTGTTTCTCCAAGGTAAATTTGTTTTTCCAAGGTAAATTCTGCCTTTGGGAAGAGATCCCTGCCCCAGGAGCTGGATTTCTCCTGGCAGTGGCACAGTCAGAGGGCACGGACAGTGTTAGTGGGGTTAATCTTCAGAAATCCTGAAATTCCCAGTGTCCCTGCAGGAGGGAGGGAGTCCTGAGAGAGGGATCCTCACTCAGAGGATGAAAATAAGTAATACAAGAAGGCAAAGATGATAATGTTGCTGTTGTAGCTGTAATGAGACACAAATGCCATTTTGATGGTTTTCTCTGAAAGAAATACACAAAGCCCAAGTGATTTAATTAAAGATCTCCCAGGCTTTGCAATCAGCACGGCCACAGATGAAGGAAAATCTACTTTTATGTGGCAGAACAAGAGTGGTTTTCTTGTTAAAATAAAAAGAAAGATGAAAAAAAAACATTTAAAACAGTTTGGGGTTTTTTTTAGGACATGACATGAAGGATCTACCTTGTCCATGTGAGAGAAAGACTGTGATTAGCTCAGATAAAACACAGAATTTGGGGGTTTTTTTTAATGTTTTATGAATACATGCATGGCATTACACTTGTCTGCTGAACACTGAGCACATCTCCAAGGACTCCTTTGGCAAATGCATTTGGGAAGGAGAAAAGGGAGAAACTCCCAGGAAAATAAAGACGCCAACAGATAGAAACAAACATTCACATATTCAGATTCTGAAGCACCTTCTGAGCTTTCTCAGAACAAAAGCCCAAAGATCAGGATGCAGACCTTGAAACAGCTGAGATTCTTAAGCTGAAGAAGTGAGATGAGTCACGCAGCAAAATCATTTTTAATTTTGGCAAGGAAGCCTGGAGAAAGTGAGGATTTTTCACCTGAGTGTTCCAGGGGGCTCTGACCACCTGGGACTGCTGTGCTCGCAGGAGCAGGAAATGCAGTGAGGCTCGAGCTGGTGGAAATAGCTCCTGTTTCCTCTGCATCCCATCCCCAGCAGGGCTGGGAGATGCACAGGATCCCACAGGCATCCAAGCTTTGCTGCAGAGCACCAGGGAGAAGGCGAGAGGGCAGATTAATCCCGTTTGCTCTGAAGGAGCCCGTGATTAATGCAGCTTGGAGAGAGCTGGAGGAAGGGGAATTGCTTAAAAACATGGAAGGAAGTCCGTGGCTGTCCCTGCTTGATACTATATATGGTGCTTGGTCAGTTGTGCTTGAAGAGCAGCAGCCAGGATTGCTGGCTGGATTTTTATTTTATTTCTTTTTAAAGCAGAAAAAAAAAAAAAAGGTCAAATAACTGGTCTGTGTTCAAAGAGCCCGTGGTGATGGATAATGCTGCAAGTGGCAGCTGCTGAACTTCCAGCCCTGAGAGCGTTTTTGGGGCTGCTACAGGGGTTATGCCCCCCTGCTTCTGCCAGGCCAGTGGCCTGTCTGTTCCCATTCCTCTGGGATTCTCCCATCCCCAGTTTTGAGCCCTGTGGAGTGGCTTGGCAGGGAGCTGGGTCGGGTTTGAGGCAGGAATTCTCGGGAGCAGAGCTGGGGTGCTGGTGTGGGGACAGCAGTGAGCAGGAGGTGGGAATCAGAGCTTGGGAAGGGCCCTGCTGCTGCTGCTGCTGATTCCCACCGCACAGATAACCCCAGGAGAGTGCAGGAGCTGCGTGGACAGAGACTGGAGGTGTTTCAGCTGGCCAAAGGGGTTACTCAGAGGTGAAGAGACAACTGGTGCTCACAGTCTGGCAGAGGAACATCCTGTGCTGCACCAGGGGAAGCAGCAAGGAGTGAGTTCCTGCTGCCTCAGCTATCCCAGAGGATCACAGCTCCTGCCCAGAAAACCATAAACTCACCTTTGTCATCAGCACCCCAAAATCTCAGTGCCCCTTTCCACCTGCCTGGCAGCTCAGGCTCACTCAGGGGACAGGAGCATTTATTCCCATCATGAGCAAGCTGATTTCTCAGGGTTAGGGCCATCAGCTTGTGCCTCCTCCTCTCCAAACACTCATTTAGGGTCCAAAGCATCTGGGGCTGCATTTCTCACAAATCCTGACAGGCTTTTTCTGCCCTGATCCCACCAGCACTGCAGAAAGTGCAGGAACATCCCCCCTTCCCTGCACTCCCCCTTTACATCTGCTCTACATTTGCATCCCAGAAATTAGAGAACTGAGCTATGCGGAATTGCAGAGCTGGAGTATGGAACTGATTGGGTACTCAAGCTAAATAAGATGAATTTAAAGATCTCTCCAGGAAATTGAGTGGAACACCCAAAACTGACACGGGGTATTAAATATTATATTTGTGCAGTTGCTCTTTAGAGCCCGTTGGCATCAAACATCTGGGAGCACGACTTAGAGCACAAAGAAACTGAATACCTGCTCAAAATTATGCTCATCAGAGCTCAGAAATTAAAATATTACTGGGTACACTCCGAGGCAGTCCTTCCCTACAAGGCAGGGCTATTAAAATATGATTAGCTGAGCCATATCTGCCCTCAGATCTGTCAGACACCATTACAGCTGAAAGGACCTTGATGCAACTCTACTGGCACAGCCCTCTGCTCCATCAGCAGCAAGATGCCAAGGAGCGAACCCCGCAAATTCCCCAGGAGGAGGGGAATTTAAAAGAACTTTAAAAGAGAAGTTGGGGGGTCTCAGAGCATTGGTTGTGCAGATTGAGGTGGCTTTGGGCTGCCCTTTAAGGCAGGGAAGCTGAAAGCTTGGATGCTTTGGGGTTTTTTCTGATGTGGGAAGAGCTTTGCCCTTCACTGCCTCGAGGGTGTGTTGCCTCTTCATCATCACCGCGGACAGAGACGAGGATTTCTTCCTGCCGCAGCCCCCTGCAATCACAGCTCCCCGTCCCCGCTGTGTTCACGTTTCCAAGAGCTCCCTGCACTCCATGGGTGGTCAGGATTGCATTTCCCCCTCCCGGCTGGGGAATAAAATTCAAACCACCACAGAAAACCTGCAGAGACCGGGCTCAGGTCGGGATAATTACACCACTCTGCTGCTTCTGGAATCCCAGTGAGATATATCCATATATCTGCATTTATACACATAAAGAAATCTTTTGCATGATGTGATTATCACGTATACATATATATATTTATTTTTTTAAAGCGTGGCTGCACTAAACCAGACGCCCGAGGAAGAAGCAGCTTTGCAAAACAAGGCAGAAATAAGTTGGCTTTTTTGGGGTTTTTTTTTCAGGACTGAGGCCAGGCGAGGTCCGAGGTCCCAGTCCCGGTGCCCCCACCGGCCGCCCTAATCCGTGCAGAATTCCCCCAAAAGCCGGGGCAGCGCTGCCTGGCCCGGCCCGGGGGAGCCGCCGCTGCCTGCCTGTGTCAGGGCTTATTACTCCGTGTTTTCACACTTATCCCCAAGGTGTTGAACTCGCCCCGGAGGTTAATTAGTAATTTATTGCCCTGTCATCAGTTCGAGGCTACTAATGGCTTCAATTTAGCCCCAGGGCTTTTGGTTTTCCTTTTTTTTTTTTTTTTTTTTCCCTTCCTTTTTTTTTTCTTCCTTTTTTTTTCTTTCCTATTATTTTTTTTCCTCCTGCCTGCTTTGGAGGATCTGCGAGTTGAAGCTAAGTGGAAAGAGGGAAATCTGCTTGGAAAAGCTCCTGGAAATAAGGTGCAAGGAGGAGCTGAGGATCACAGAACCACAGAACGGGTCGGGCTGAAAGGGACCTTGAGGATCAGCCCATCCCAACCTTCTGCCGTGAGCAGAAGGAGGAACATCTCTTCCTCCTTCTCCATCTCTGGGAGCAGCCAGGGGGATGTGCCTGGGCAATTCGAGGTGCCAGGCTCCCAGGGCATCCTCACCAGGGATCCACAGGGGAGAAATTGAGTGATTTGAGGGGGAAAAAGGGAGAATTAGATCTCATCAACAACACTGGGGGGTTCTTTCAACCAAAAGACCACAACAAATCCCTTGCAACTCACTCCAGGCAGGAGGGTGGAAAGGTGCAGCTCTCAAACCGTGTGAGCTGTCAGCCAGAAAGGAAAAAAGTACAGACATTTCTTTGGATTTTTGATTTAAAAAGGATCAAAAAACCCCTCCAGTTTTCACCTCCATGCACATGGATTCCCAGAGCAACATCTGCTGTTCCCTGGTTTAATTTATGGCCGTTAACTTTAGGGCTAAGGACAGTTTATGGAAAAAAACACCTGCTTTCCCCTACTCCCGGGGCAAGGGTGGAATTTTCTCTGACTCTGCATCCTAAATAAAGCTCCCTTCCAGGCCCTGATGATTCATGCCACGGCTCACACACACATGCCTTATGTTAGAAGCCCTGTCAAGATGTTCATGCCCCTTAGGAGCTGGAGGACTTTGCACAGAGCTCATTTATCCCCAGCCCCAGGGGAAATCTGAGCCCTGAGCCTGGCTGCCCTGGTGGTGATGGCCAAAAAATCAGATTAGTTTGGGTTGGAAAGGACTTTTTAAGGTATTTTAGTCCAATTGGTTGCTCCCTGTTCAACCTGACCTTGAATTTTGGCAGGAATGGGGCATCCACCACCACACCTGTGCCAGTGTTTTGTCACCATTAATGTGGAAAACTCCTTCCATCCACATGCCAGCCCCCTGCAGAAAGTCGTGGGGAGCTCTGTCCACTTTAAGGTCACTGCAAATCACCCAGTTCTGGTTCCAGCTTGGCTTTTTTCATCCCAAAGCCACCCCATCCTTTCCATCTCCTCCCCAAACCCACCTTACACAAGCACCAAGCTCAGGCCAGCCCTCGTTGTGCTTTCTCAGCCCTTTGACACACATCCCTGGCTCTGCTGCTGTCATTATGAAAGATTGACTTTCTGTGATGGAGCTTCCAGTCAAGGGAAAAGAAATAAAAGGAAAAAAAAAAAAAGAAAATAAGGGAAAAAAAAAAAAAAAAAAAAAAAAAAGAAAAGGAATCAAAATGAGACTTGTTAGCAGCAAACAGAAGATAAAACCTGGACACCCATCCAAGCTTGTGCTTGAAAGCTGATAGCCAGCCCTGGGCAGCTCCAGAGACCCCACACAGAGCAAACAGCCCTCACCCAGGGCAGGGTGTCCCAGACAGGGCTGGAGCCCAGGGTTCTCCCCCTTTCCCACATCCACCCCCGCCCCAGCCTCAGCACCAGGGCAGGTTTGGCCTGGCCAGCAGAGCGAGGTGCTGCTGCTGCTGGGGTGGGGAGCGAGGCTGTGACTAATGCTGTAACCTTTCCTCGCAGTGTTTAAGGGAAGAGAGGGCTGTTTACAATAAGAGCCAGCGATATTTTTCATCCTCCCAAATGGAACAAGGGTTCTATAAACAGAGGAGCCTCAGACACAGCAAACACCTGCTGGAGGGAGCCGGCCCGGGGAGGCACGCGAGGGCTCTCCGTGCAGCCTGCACAGCCCCTGCCCACTCGTGGGCAAGTTCAAGGGGGAGTGCACGGCACAGATCTGCTGATGGGGGAGGCTGGGCTGAGCAGAGCATGAGCAAACATCCCTGGGCTTTCCTTGGGAAGTTATGGAGCTGGGAAGAGCTTTGGGGGGAGGCTGGGCTGAGCAAACATCCCTGAGTTTTCCTTGGGAAGTTATGGAGCAGGGAAGAGCTTTGGGGAGAAGCTGGGCTGAACAGAGCATGAGCAAACATCCCTGGGCTTTCCTTGGGAAGTTATGGAGCTGGGAAGAGCTTTGGGGGGAGGCTGGGCTGAGCAAACATCCCTGAGTTTTCCTTGGGAAGTTATGGAGCAGGGAAGAGCTTTGGGGAGAAGCTGGGCTGAACAGAGCATGAGCAAACATCCCTGGGCTTTCCTTGGGAAGTTATGGAGCTGGGAAGAGCTTTGGGGGGAGGCTGGGCTGAGCAAAAGAATGAGCAAACATCCCTGGGTTTTCCTTGGGAAGTTATGGAGCTGGGAACAGCTTTCTACCCCCTGAGGAGTTGAGGTTTGCCCCTTCCTGGGTGATTCCTTGGTTGGGTTATGTTGGAGTCCAGGGGAGGTGGAAAATCCCTGGAGCTGCCCTGGGGGGTCCAGGACCCCAGCTGAGACCCCAGGAAAGCATTGCCTTCCACCTTAACCCATGGGAAAAGCTTCCAACACTCACAGAGGAACCAAGAGCAACAAAGGTTTGAAGCAAATAATAGTTAATTTGTCACAGGGTGAAACTTTGTAGTTTTGGGTTTTTAGAATGGAGACAGATGAAGGCAGGATGGAGGATTCTGGGCAGTGACCCATGCTCTCCTTCTTCTTCTCCTCCATCTTCTGCCCTGGAGGTGGCACAGAGACATTGGTAGAATGGATTTGAGGTAGAAATTGCCTGTCTAGAATAGGTCACAGTTATTAGCATAGAATTGTAAATATAGTACCTATTAAGAGTTAATTGGCTCAAATGTTCTTAAAAGGCCTTGGATTTTCACCTCAGAGCCCTTTGGGCAGTCGCCATCCCTGTTCTCCAGCGTGTAAATCCTGGGTTTTAGGTGGCGAATTCCAAAATAAGAAATAATAAATAACCTTGAAAAAAAACCCTGCTAGTTTCGCTCATCATTTTAAACCTGGCTACTGGATTTTGTAGAAGAAAGCCCCCTAATTTAAGGGGTCCCAAAAAGAGATTTCCCACATTTTGGAGCAGTTTTCCCTGGTTTTGCACTTCCAAGGAGGACCCAGTTTGGGAAGCTCTGGAATAACTTGTCAGAACTTTCCCTGTCTTCCCTGCAGCCCTCGGCTCAGGTTTCAGCCCCGCACCAAAACATGTAAGCTTTGATTTCATCCAGGCTGCTGTGGCTTTGAGCTTTTCCCAAACTAATCAAATCAAACACAACCTTGTTCACATAATGCTGCAGGCTGGGTTTGAAATCAGCAGCTCCTCTGGCTTCAGCGGTGCCTTGTGGTGGTGAATTCCAAGGATTAATCATGGATATCTTCCCACAATATAGCCTACATCATACCCCTGGTAATTACTGACCTAAGGGAGCTAAATCAGTCTCATAGCCGTTTAATTAGGGGTTTTTTCGTCCCACAAAGGTTGGCCAAAGCCACCCAGAATTGTGCCAGGGAGCACCTGTGAGCCACCCATGGGTTTGGAATCATGGAATATCCTGAGTGGGAAGGACTCCACAAGGATCCTGATCCCCTGAGGAGTGACATTCCCCATGAGCTGCCAGAAGAGGAACTCCCAAGCCCACTGCTCAAAACCATGACAAGCCCATCCTCATTATGACTTCTTTTTTTCCTTTTCCCACCCCTCCAAGAGCAAGGCAGAGAAATATCCTCAATTCCAGCAGGGATTTCTCAGCTTGGATAAACCAGCACGGCCCCACCGACGCTGTGGAGCCTCTCCAACTCACACCTCTTCCAGAACCTGCTCTCCCATGTTTTATATCCTGCATTTCCCTGGCTGGGGATGAGGAAGGCTCCATCAAAGTGCGAGCTGCCTGTTTATCCCACATCCCATCCCAGAGGATGAGCCAACAGCGCAGGGCTCGTCGGAAACACGGCTGATAAAGTGCAAAGAAAATCGTCGGCGTCTTCCGCGGTTGTAATTCTTCCGAAAGCTTCCAGAACATTTTTCCACCTGTTACAAGAAAGGCTGTGCTGGGCTCTGGCAGTGTGTGCTGACAGGCTGTGTGTAATGTCATCTCCCTGCTCCCAACCCCGTTCCAAGCTCGGGGATCCAGCGCGCTGGGAAGGAGGAGGAGGAGGTTTTATCGTTTTCAAACTTTATTTTGAGGGGTTGGGTTTGTTCTTATCCTAACGAATGGGTTGGCACAGATGGTGAATTATCAACAGGATTTAAAGTCAGGCTGTCCTTCAGAGCAGCAAATATCTGTGGTCACTCGGTGCCCAGCTCACCCACAGCAGCCTCTGCAGTCACTTCCCGTAAGAAATGCCCAAGGTTTTGTTCCATTTGTATTTTCTGTGTCCTGTGAAATTAATTGACACTCACAGCTTCTGTGGGTTCAAAAATTAGAGCAGTGAAGGTTAGAAAATATATCATAAAATCATGGAATGGTTTGGGTTGGAAGGGATTTGAAAGCTCATCTTGTACCAGCTCCCCTGCCATGGCAGGGATAACTTCCACTGTCCCAGGGTGCTCCAAGCGCTGTCCAACCTCCTCTTGGACACTGCCAGGGATCCAGGGGCAGCCACAGCTTCTCTGGGCACCCTGTGCCGGGGTCTGCCCACCCTCCCAGGGAAGAATTTCTCCCAATATCCCACCCATCCCTGCCCTCTGGCAGTGGGAAGCCATTCCCTGTGTCCTGTCCCTCCAGTTCCTTATATACCATCTCTCTCCAGGCTTTGGAAGGCTGCAATCAGATCATCCCAAAGCCTTCTCCTCTCCTGGCTGAACAACCCCAATTCAAGATGCTCATCAAGCCTTGGCCACAGAAGTCTTTTCTCAATACACACCTTTATCTCTTCTCTACCAAAACACCTCTATCCAAGAAGCAAATAATGGGAATTTTGTTTCCTGGCCCTGCATGTGAGACACACTTTCTGTTTCTTGTGGTTTTTTTGTTGGGTGTTTTTGGTTGTTTTATCATCCTTTTCTGTGAAACTCTTCCTGTTGGAAAGGAGAGAGAGTCATAGAGCTCTTAACGCTTTCTCTTTATGAAGAAATGTGGCTTTTCATCCTTAAATAATAATTCATCTTGTTCCTTAATACAGACTCAATATAGCAGCTTTACAGTGTTCCAGTAACAGCCAGGCACTATCTCAGAATCGTGACTCATCTTCTTATCCCAAACTATCCATATTCCTCACAAAAACACCCGGCTGAGCACTCTTAAATATTTATGTCATCCCCAAAAGAGAGATAGGACTGGTATCAGCAGATCTGAGCCAAGGCTCAGGGCCAGGCTTGGAGCCCAAGTTCTCAGCTCACCCTGAGTTTTTTAGAGGGGTCCAACCTGAGCATCCAAAATTTGCCTCTTGGCCTGGGGTTCTTCAGGAACAGGAGTGGAAAAGCAATCCCATCCTGTCTGGGGGCTTTGAAGGGAGCAATGAGGGGCATCCAGCAGAGCCCTTGTAGGGTCAGGGCTCCCGTGGGGCATCCTCGAGGGGCGATAGGAGCAGGTGGGTGCCCTGGGGTCCAACACTCCAGGACCAGAAGGAGGGAACAGGATTGGGGTTCACCTTCGAGTTCCTAACCCGGTGTTGATCTTCTGTGGATCAGTTTGGATCACATTTTGTCCCACTCCCCCTGGTTTTGTAACATCTCAAGAAGTGCTGACACCGGCCAAGGCGTTCCCATATAAACACCAGGAAAATCAGGCAGATGAAACTTGGATCTGCACAAGGGTGCTCGCATCCAGCTTGTTGGCTTGAGCTTCCCTGAAACTCACATCCAGCTCGGGCAAGGAGAGCAGCAGAGCAGAATTCACGTGGCTTGCTCCCCTTTCCCAGCCTGTCCGTGGATTCCTCGCTGTCCCAGGAAACAACCATCGTTTCTAACACTCCGTGCTCTCTGTGTTTCCACACTCACTCCCTCCAGGTCACCTTTTGGCCGCTTCTTCTCCACCTCCCCGAGTCCAGAATTATCTCTGCTGATTGTTTCCAACTATAACACATCCTGGATTTTTTTTTTTAGCTTTCCAGATAATACCAAAACTTCTTCCAAGCTGCTTTGTCCTCCAGCCAGTACCTTTTAAAGCTGACAGGAGATGAGTGTGACTTGTACCTCACAAGGCTGGCTTCCCACTCCAGGCATGTGGGCACAGCACAGGAGTGCCAAAGGATTATATATAACACAAAATTGGACAAATGCAAAGACAGATTTAAATAAAGCACCGTTCCAAATGTGTCAATACACTCATGTTGATGGCTGGGCTGTTAGAAATCTGGGCTGGATGTACAGATTGATAAAGGGAGAACAGTCACAGTCCAGAATAAGATAACTTCTCCTCAAGCTGCTCCTTACAGAGTCCTGCTGGCTGGGTTGGCTGCCTTTGGATTGAGCTCCACGCTCCTGTGTCTTTCCCTGTTTTCCACGGGCTGAGCACAGACCCAGGATCTGTCTCCATGGACTAAACACAGAACCAGGCTCTGTAACCCAAATTCCAGCTCTCAGAGCAGAGGATCTGCCCCGGCCCAGGTGGTGCCACCAGAAGCTGTGCAGCGTCACGAGGCTGGGCCGGCTCCAGCTGGGCAGTGGCAGCTCTTCTGTTCATGCCAACCCCAGCAAAACCCCACGGCTCTGTCTCCTTGCCTTCACCTTCCTCCTCCAGCTCCTCCTCCCAGCACAACAGCAGCAGGAGCCCAGCTTGGCTCTGGCTCCCGAGCCCTTGGAGCACAGTGCTCAGCTTTGCTGGGCTGATGTGAGATCTTGAACTGCTTTTCCACAATCCCACTCCCACCAAGGCCGCCGTGTCAGGCCCTCAGCGGCCGCACTTCCCACTGAAGCCACCGAAGCCAAGGGAGCTGGGCTGAAACTCAGCACCTGACTCACTTGGCCCTGGACCTTTGATTGTGGACTTCAAGGAGAAGAAACTCCAGCACTCCATGACTTTTTCCTGACCCCAGAAGAGCTGAAGTAATAAAATGTTCTCTGGTCATGGCCAAACCCCACAGGAGCCCTGAGAGGAGCAGGCCACGAGGGTGTGCAAGGTACAGACCCCGCACTTGGAGACCACGGCCCGACGGCTGAGAATGTTAATTGTTCTCCATCGCCCCCAGTGATTTTCACATTTCATAATTCCTCCCCTGGCTGACAGCTGGATTCTTCCTTAATTACAAACCCGTTGGAGTTGAAAAATCAGACATTTCCTGGAATTTAAACAACCAATTTTCCACCCGTCAGCATCCAACAACACGAGCCTACAGTTTCATTTCTGAGCACAATGGAAAAAAGTCGTCAGAGCACGCTGGATAAACGGGGGGGAAAAGGGATTTTGATGACTTCATACGTTCAAATGCAGCATTCCTGGATCTTCAAATTCCATTGAAAGGTGGAAATAGCACTGACAGAACCACAATTCCATGTTTTTAAAAGGCAGCATGTGGTTAAATACTTTAAATACTGTGGATGGGTCTTTTAAACTCGATGCTGACATCTGACTACACAATTATTCCTCTCAGCCTTAGGAAACATATCTTCATTCAGAATTAATGCAGAAAAAATACTGATTTTTTTTTTTCCCCCCCTCACCATTTGCCACAGGATTTGTTCATTTTCTCTCTGCAGCAAATTGTTGTGACAGTCAGGAAAAGCTGCAATCCCCCACTCCTTAACCTATTGAAAAGACAAAAGGAAAAAAAAAACAACCCTTGGGCAGCTGCTGGCCTCCAGGAAACTCCAGGAATGGAGACCCACGATGCTGCATCCTAATTACATCCTCGGGGAACTGCAAAGAGCCCCAAACACTCATCCAGCAGAGGCAGAAACAGCAAAACCCCTTGACAGGACATCTCAGCTGCTTCTTTCTCTTCCAGAACCCACAGTTTCAGCCAAATGGACTTTCCTTTTTACTTTTTTTCTTTTCCTTTTTTTTTTTTTTAATCAGTCTCTATCTCTTGTGGTCATGGGAAAGAAATAACCCTTCATCTGTAACTGATTAACGAGGCTGGTGCTCGAGTTTGCAAGGAGCCTGAAATGAGAGCTGGTAGAGATTTGAAGAGCCTTGCTTGCTCCTGTGAACTGCGTGCTGTGACCTCCTGGAGGGATGTCACTGCGTGGAGTCTGTGCCTTAACGGAGAGAGGACAACTGCAAATGGAAAAAAATGAAGCATCACATACCCCAAATGACCTCTGAAGCTGGGACTACACAAAAAATCTGCCCCAGACACGATGACTTTCAAGCTCTCGCCTCAAGGTTTCCAAGGCTGTGCAATGAGGACTTTCCAGAGGAAGGAATTTTGTTTGGGAAAGCAATCCTGGAACTTGGAGTCCTGTCTGAGCAGTGGAACTCGAAGAACGTATGTATTTTTGTATTGTTTTGGGTTTCTTCTCCCCTTGGGAGCAGCTGGGTTTTCCCCATGCTATCCCATTCTCATGGTTCTGTCTATTTTTTGGCATCACCACCGTTTTCCTGGGTTTTTCCTGTGGGAGGAGGGTTCTGTGGACAGCTCCTTCAGCCTCTGAGCGTGGGGCTGCACCTGAGGAGCCTGCAGGGATTTGGGGACATCGAGGTGAGCCCAGATTCAAACCTCTCTGCTCAGAGCATCTGCAAAGCCCAGCCTGAGGGGATGATGCAATTGGGGCCGCAGAGATGCAGAGATTTCCCCATCCTCGGCTCATTTAAAGCAGGTGAGAAGCTGTGGAAAATGCTCTGCCGTTGTGGGAGATAATTTGTCCCTGGACAGCCGAAGGAGGGGTTGCCAAAGGCATTTAAAAAGTTCCTTTCTCCTTCAGCAGGGAAAAGGGAAACCAAGGAGGAACACCTGCTTCAAGGAATGGGAGCAATCCTGGAGAGCACATGCAGAGGGTTTGGAAAATGGACTTGTCAGGCAACTGAAATGTTGTTCCTAAAGTTTATTGTCAGATTTGATCATATTTAACTCAGAAACCCAAGAAAAAAAAACCAAATACATGAGATAAAAGCCCTGAGGGTGAACAGAAAGAACAAATCCCACATAGATCACTACACTTATGGGGAAAATCTTTTTGGGAGAGGCTGTTTGAGCCATTTTCACTCTTTCTGTCAGCGTTTTTGCTGGATGCAGCTCACCAGAGAATTAATTTCATCCTGTTAAAACTCTGTTTAGAGGGAGTAGCACAGCCTGTGGAGAAAAATCAGCCATGCCAAGGTAAATCTTCCCCCAGTTATTAGTGCTGGGAAGGGCTGGGAAGATCTTTAATAATAAGGGAGGCTGAAGAGAGATGTCTGTTTTTCATAATTGCGCAGGGCTCCCAAGACAGCTGTTCAGCCATCTTGAAAATCAATGTTTTGATGCCCTTTGAACCTTCTTTTCCTGTTGAGTGTCTCTCCTACAGGTTGCTCCCCAGGATGAAAACAATAAAAGCAAATATATAACAGTAAAGGCCTGAGGTTAATGTCTTTAACAAGATAATGTTACTTAAGGGAACTGTAAACCAAATCATTCCTAAATTCCATTTGTTCTTTGCAATCTAGGATATATTATGAAACCATATGTGTGCCTATGGATTTTTTTTTTACAGGAACACAACTGCATTTTCACATTGTGTGTTCCAGTGTTCCAGAGTCACATGATTTGCTGAGAATTATTATTATTCTAACTATTGATACTTCTATTAATATCTTACTCTTGCAGCTGTGCCATAAAGAATCACAGCCTAACCTGTCTGGCTGTGGGTTAAATGTGCAAGATCTAAACAAATTTGCACCAGGTCGTTTTACCAAGAATTTCCTTCTTTGGATTGAGTATCACAAGGAAACTCAGTCCAACCAACTGGCACATGCCCTTATTATTTTTAAATTTTCACCAGTGAAGAGCTTGCAAAAATTACTTCAAGCTGCCTTCTCTGCGTGTGTTTGGGAACTTAAAAAAAGAAAAGCAAACAGGAAAGGGTAAATAATCTTCTGAGCATATGTGCTGGGTTTTACACCCACTGGAAATTCCACTCAAGACATGTTCAGGTGACTCTGTCCAGAAATTCCTTTTGCAGAATTCTCAGACATTCCCTGCAATTCAATTAGCTGGGAGCAAATTCGATCTGAAACGAGACTCTGACCCTACATGTGTGTTTTTTGCCTTGATTTTCATGGAAATGGGAGCCACAAAGAAGTGCAGAGCAAAGGAGCCAGTGGAGTTTATTTAACTTTCTATTATCTACAATGCTATAAAACCTGGAAACGAGACAGAAACAGAATCCTACAAAACATTTTGGAGGTTGTCCAGAAAAAACCTAAGGGCACTTGTTCCTGCTGATGTCTGCACCACTGGATTAATTTCCATTAAGCCAAGGGAAGGAAAATCCCTGCCAGTCACAGCCACTCTAGGATGGCAAAAATCTCCATTTTTTTTTGTGCCTTCAGATTACAAAGTTACACAGAAGCAATGGATGCAAGAATTTAATCACCATGAAAAACCCTGGAATTTTGGAAATACTGGCCTGAGTCCAGTTCTTCCTCCTCTTTTCCTCCTCCTGAGTCTGTCAGGAATATTTGGCTCCATGTCTGCCACAGGGGTCAGGCAGGAGGGTGTCTGAGTGTGAATCTCCACGTGGTCAAGGTGGAAAAGACAAAGTTCTTTGTCCCCAATTATAGCCTGGATAGGTTTAATCAGCCCTTTTAATTAACCCAACCTCCCCACACCACCCCAGCTCCTCATTAATTGTCCAAATTCTTCCTTCTGTGCCAGCAGCAGAATAATGAGAACCATTCTCCCAGTTTTCCCAGGATAAAAATACATTTTTCCCAACTCAGGTTGCACCTGCCTTCATCCATTGGGTGTTTACAATGGGACAGGAAAGAGATGCTGTTTAAACATTTAACTTCAATTATGTGTAATTAAATAGACATTTTAGTTCATATTTATTAAAGAAAATGCATTAGCAAGGTGATGATTCTCCTGGTAGTAATTATATTCCCAGAAATAATAACTTCTCCAGTGGATTGAAGGAAAATAATATAGGAAATAATAAAAGAAAATTACAACAACTTTCAATGTCTCTCAACTCTTTTTATGCTTGGAGTAAATCCTGATTATAACTTGGAAAAAGAGAAGAAGATTTGATAAAGATTTAATGATGAGTGTCAGATTAAGGTCATAAGGAACAATTAGTCAGTATTTCTTAGAAGCTGGAAATTTCAAATTAAATATTCAGGCTGTGGTTCAAAAACAAAGATTTTTTTTTTTTACACTTCATAATTGCAATTAAAAAAAACTGGCCTAAGGATGTTTTGGGTACTGAGAGCACAAAGAAGTCTAAAAATCCCCTGTCCTCTTTGCTGCCACTGAGAAAAGAATGACAAATTTTGACTAAAAATCAGCATATTTATATCTAAAAAGCCCTTGAGCACTTCTGGCTCTCAGCTGTTCCCACTGGTTTAAAGTTCCTCGTGGTTTGCAATTGGTTTTTTGAGGGATCAAATCCTGCAGCCCTTGCAGTGTGTTTGCCAGGGTGAAATTTTCCCTCTGGAATCAGCAACCCCTTCAGCAGGAGATTTGGGATCCCTGGAGGTGCAGACACATGGATTTGGGATGCCTATGTCAGAAAGACAAGTTGACACTCCGTCCTAATAAACATATTCCAAAACAGCAAAGAAACTTTTACCTCAACCTCCCACCAACCAAAGTTATTTTTAGATTTTTTTTTTCCTAAATTAAAAAATAACCACAGAAAGCCCCCAAAATCTTTTAATCTAATCTTGGCTATATTTTCCCCTTCAATGCCTGAGGGATACAAGATTATTTATAACAGGAAACCTTTGATTTCGGAGCTTTTATGTTTAGATTTTTTTTGTTTTATTTTTTTGCAACGTTCCAACTTGCAAAAACACAGAGCTGTCAAGGTTTTTTTTTTTGCTTTTTTTTTTTTTTTTTTTAGGCAAAAAACAAATTGCAAAGTGCATCCAGGGCTGATTCCTCCCCTGCTGCTGGAGCAGGATGAGGTCCATGGGAAGGGCTTGGATGATCCCACCCTTTGGAGAGCAGCATCCCTGCCCTTTCCTGGCAGGAATGGCCTGGACACAGCAGGGACAGACACATGAAGGATCCCCTGGGGAATTTTCCTTCCCATTAGCAGGGCCAGTGTGAAATTTGGCCGGTGTGAAATGTGCAGAGCAGGGCCTGAGCATCACCCTGACAACAGCACGGCCTGAGGGGCCTTCCCCAGCTCCATGGAAAGCTCCTCACTGCTTCCATGGGGTCAGGGCCAGCAGAAGCACGTGGATGGTGAAATCCCATTTTTTTCCCTCATTTATGGATGCAGGGAGGGTGAAACCCTCAAGCTCCTCTGCCTTGGCCTCTCCAGCCCCACCCAGAGAGGTCCCAGCAGATAAACCAGGCCCAGCTCTGCCAGCCTGGTGTTCAAGAGGATCCTGCTCCACTCCCCATCCCTCCAAGCTGTCCTCAATTCCTGGATTGATCCCAAAAGGAGCCCTTCCTTTCTGAGTGACAGCTGTCAATCATCACTGGTGGTGGCAGGAGCACAGGGCTGTGACTGATCCCAGCTGGGGATCTGTGCAGACACAAAGTATTCTTATTTGCACAAAAACTTCCCCTAGAGCACACCACCCAAAGAAAAAACCCTTTCCTGACAAAATGTCAGCTGGGTGGAGGCGATTTCAGGTGTTGGATCAATCATCATCCCCAACTTCTCTGAAGAAACAAATTTCTCCAATTTTTTTTTTTTTTTATAATAACTGAAACTCTCCAACTTCTTCAGAGTCCACCATTCCCACTTTCTTGGCAAGTTAAAAAAATCTTATCTGATGCCATGGTCCTTATGAGGGCTCAGATTAATGATAGATTTATTATGAAAAATTAATATTTTTAATCAGAAACTTATTCTTTTAATTTTTAAATTATTAATAACTAAAACTAAACCAGTGAACACTGAACAATGTGAGTAAAATGGAATGGGAATAGTTTGTAAAGATCATGCTCAGAGTCTAAGCCAGACCTAGAAAAGTCTTTAATAATAAAAAAAATCCTCATGTGATAATACCTTTCGTGCAAGCTTCGATGTCTAGAAAAACAGGAAAGTTTCTCTGCACTTTTTTTTTTTGATATAAATATATGCATATGTAGATTTAACGAGGTCCTTGCAGAGGGTAAGATCAATGCCAGGCTCAGCTTATGAGAGATAAATCAGATTTCTGCACACAGAAGTTTTCCTCTTGTTGCCTGTACAAATTAAATTAGATTTTAATAAAGGTATTTAAGTAGACCCTATGTATTTTCAGCACTAACAGCTTTTTTTTTTTTTTTTTTTTTAGATCCTGCAGGGCCTGGGGTTGGCTGATCTCCTGACTCCCTCACCAGGGTGATAAGCATGGACAGAGGAGGCTGAAGAAAGGAAATCCATTAGCAAGAGCACATTCTCTGACCCAAGAACTCCTTTTCTTGCTCTTTATTCCCTCCTATCCACACTCTAAAAAAAATAAAAATCTGGTGGTTTCTTTGCATCATGGCCAAACTGCAGCCATCACACACGTCCAGAAAAGAGAGAAAAACTTCATTTAATGGCTGGAATTTTAAACAAATATTTTTAGGACAGGAACTTATTGCTCAAGGCTGGATAGAGAGGCAGGGGACAGGGCAAAGGTGACAGAGATGGGAGGTGGTGGGTGGGGATGTCACCTCTGCCACCTTTTCAAGGTTCCAACACTTCAGCAGCTGCTCTGCATGTGACCAGAGGCTGGATCCAGTGCTTCCCATTTTCCAGAGGTGCCCAGCCAGGAATCCAAACCCACAGAGTGGAACAAATCTGAGAAGATCACTTAGAACTCAAACCACTTAGAATAACCATAAAAATGGAAAGGCTGCCCTGAGCTCTGGCAAACCCATCCCTCTGGAAGCTGAGTTCTTTCCTACCCCCATGAGAAATGATGGCTCCCCCTGCCCCTCCTCTCCCTTTAATCCCAGCAATGCTGCTATTCTTCCAGTTGACCACGGACTTTCCTTCTCCTCTCCCTCCCTCTCATTTCAGAGCATTAATGAAAGGTAACATTTTTCTCACTTCCAGAGACATTTTGAAAGGTTTCAAAGCAAATTCTCTGGAAACCCAAGCAGAGCCCACACTTCCCCCTGTAGCGTGTTCATGGAGAGGATTCCAGTGAGGAGAAATCACCGTGACCCCATTCCCACTAGGAAAAATAAATCCCTTTTCTTCCCTCTGAGCTGCAACTCCACGTGGAATAATTTAAACCTTTCCTGCCACCTCCAGGTGCTGAGGTTGGTAATTGAAATCCTGAGGATGGGAGTTGGCCAGTGGACAAACAGGGAATTGTCATCCCTTTGGATCTGCTCTGATTTGGATGGTTTCACTGCCAGTTGGTCTCTGCTTTTCATCAATAATTAATTTTTTTTCTCTTCCTCTTAAGCAGGGCAAGGTGTTAGGAGTGTTACCCTTTGGAATTTTCATCCTACCATATCCCTCTATTAAACTGCCTCCAGGTCAGCCAGGAGATTCCTCTAGGGAGGGCTGAGGAAACCATCTGGATTTTTCTGGGATGCTGGAAGTGCTCAGCCTCTGTGCCAGGAAGAAGCTGATCCCTGCCAGCTCTGGCAGGAGGTTTTCCAGGCTGACTGACTACCAGGAATGGGATGGACCTGAGCAACCTTGTGCAACATCAAAGCTGGCCTGGCCCTGGCAGCCCAGGAGAGCTGCAGAAGGTCCTTCCAGCCTCAATCATTCCATGGTTTAAACATCTGAGTCTCAATATTCCTAAAATGGTCGCTCCCAAAAGCAGGCTCTGATTTTATGGGGTAGAGTGGGAGAATTGTGGAATGGTTTGAGTGGGAAAGGACCTTAATGTTCATCTCATCCCACCCCTGCCATGGCAGGGACACCTTCCACTGTCCCAGGCTGCTCCAAGCCCCGTCCAGCCTGGCCTTGGACACTTCCAGGGATCCAGGGGCAGCCACAGCTGCTCTGGGCACCTGTGCCAGGGCCTCACACCCTCACAGAGAGGAATTTCTTCCCAATATCCCATCTAAACTAACTCTCCTTCACTGGGAAACAATTTCCTCTTGTCCTGTCACTCCAGGCTCTTGCAAATAACCTCTTCCCATCTTCCCTGTAGGCCTTGAGGCCCTGGGAGGCTGAAGTTGGATCACCTCAAAGCTTTCCCTTCTCCAGGCTGAACAACCCAAATTTCTAATCCTCTAGGCCCAAATAGAGTCTCCATGTTGTGAAAAATGTTTTTAAAATGAATCCTGAGTCAGAAAAATTGGGAAGAGGGAGGCCATGAGGAACCACTTAGATGAACTCTGGAAATGCAGAGGCATGGAGCTCTACACCTCCAGCACCCAAACTTTTTCTGTGGTGCTTCTGAACACTCCCCGTGGCTGAAAGGAACCAAAAATCCCTTCAAAGCACATCCACATCCAAACACATGAGGCTGGAAAGTACCACAGGGCTTCAGGAAATTCTTCCAGCCCTCCTGGTTTATTTATGAGGAGCCTTAGCCACTCCAAACAGCTTTATTTGTCTGAGTTGTACCAGGAAAGGAGTGAGGGAACAGCACAAAACCAAGGAAACTTGGCTGGAAAAAATCACCCAAACATGTCAGGATGAAGAAACGTCCTCCAAGCCCTCAACCCTCCTCGGGGAGTGCTGGGATCCCTCACAGGGCAGGGATGGAAACAAGGAGTGTCACCAACACCCATTGTCATTTTCCTTGGATTTGTGCTGATGACACAAAAATCTCCTCATCCACCTGCTCCAGGTGACCCTGGCATAAAGCTGCAGGGAATCTGAGTGATATCCCAATTTAAACTAGCTGGAAATTATTCCACACACATTTTCCTCCTTCCAAGACACCAAGACTTTGACCAAAGCCAGTTTGGTTTCCCTGGAGATGGGTTTTTATGGAGGCTTTTCTTCCTCCTTTAAATTGGTGGAGAAGAAGAGGATGGCCACATGATTTCTGCAGCCAGTTTTTCTCTTTCTTGTTGCTTTGTCTCTCTAAATTTTTACCATTTTTGGGCTGATTTTTTTGGAAAGAAGGGAAGCATCCCTCAAAATCTGGGCAAAAAAAGAGAATAGAAGGAAAATTGTGTGGAAATGAGGAAGCCTAGAATGATCAGGGATGGTTTGAGACCCTGCCTACAAACATATCTACTAAAAAAGGATGCCCTAACCCATGATTTGCATCTCCTCCACCTCTGTGCCTTGATCTACCTGTGGGAGGAGAAATTGTGTCTTAATTAAGGTAAAAGCAACCTCAGGGAAGGACCACCAGTCTGCCCCAACACATCCCAGGAGGAAAGAGCCAAGATGTTCTGGATACAGAGAGCTCCCTTTGGTCCTCCCAGCTCTCTTTTCCAGTTCTGAACTCCTCTGGGTTGGACTCTGAGAGTTTTGATGCCATCTTAGGGAAAAAAAAATCAGCATCTAAAAAAACTACAAGCAGATTCTAATTCGCTGCTCTGTGTATTCCACCCCAATGAGCTCTTCAGAAATGTAAATAAAAACAGCTTTTCCTCTTCTGACTTGTGCCATGAAGCTTTATTTGGGCCCCCATGTAATCCATGGGATTTCTGCAGCGTTCAGTTTTAACTCAATAATTTGTACGGCTGCCTGAGGTGCTTCCAAATGTGCTGGAGCTCAATTTTGGTCTCTTCCCAACTGCCTAATTAAAACCATGGAATAAAATCATTTGGCTGAGGTGACTTTTATTTCTTCTTTCCTCCTCCTTTTATTTTTTAATCAAAAGAAATCTTTGGAGTCAGGGGATTATTCCAAACAGCCCCTTGGAAAGGGCACCTGCTGGAAGTCCTACAAAGTGGAGAGGAGTTTTTATATTGAATGCCAAAGGCTATGGCACACACAGGAAAAATCAAATTTCTTGTGATCCTCCTATCATTGCAACATCCCTTTTGGAATGATCTCATGAGGAAAAGAAGATTTTTTCCCCCCTTTTAGAAAAGCCTTAATGAGGATTTTGGAACCTCTGATGAGGGAACAAGCCTGGGGGAGCCAGGTGTGGATGACAAATGTGCTTCCTTTGGGGAATCAGCAAAACCTGGGAGCAGGGAACACCTTTCCACATCCAGAGGAAATCTCCAGCCTGCTGCAGGCTCCTTCATGGGGAAAAACTTGAGTGGCAAGCAGCAAAGTCACACACAGAGAGTGAATTTGGAAGCCTGTGAACAAGAAATGACTTTTCTCCTCATTCTGTCCATACAGCCAAGAATCAAAATCTGGGCCTTGTAATTGTTTGGTGCAAGAACTCCCGGACTGAAGTTTGGGTTTCGTGGTATCTGGCTCAGCTTGTCCACCTCATGTGGATCAAAGACTACATGGTAGAATTAAGCAAATATAATCAGTGTAATATGATTCATTCTTGTCCTGCTCAGCAGATGTTGGAACAGATGTCAGGTAAAAAAAAGAAATCTGCTGGGGAGTGAGTGCGTTACTTTAAATTAGTGCATTTAAGAGAAGGGAGTATCTTTATTAATCCCATTTAAGGTGAAAGAGAGTATTTATGGCTTTGGTTCCTGGGAAATTATCCTCCCTTTGCCTCGGATTGTGGCCAGCAATCGGTGGTTCCCTATCAGGAGCAGGACAGTGCTGGTGGGCTGGGATCCTTTCCTATCATCCTGCTCAGCCTGAATATCAGAAACAACTTTTAAAACACTAAGGAGTTAGAGGGTTGAAAATCTGGAGTAATTTCTAACCCTCTATCAGGGGAAAACCTTTGATTTGGCTTGTGTTGCACACAAGTTGCCTTCACTCTATTTTGGGGAGTTCCCTGGATCTTTCCTCCTCTTTGATAAAGACATTAATAACAATCTTTCCTTTTCTGGGATTTCTACATCAGCATGAAAACCAAGGGAGCTCCATTATGCACCTGATTAATCACAGAATCGTAGTGACTGGTAATTAGTGAGGCAAACCCTCTTTTAGGCATTTATTTTCAGCTTCAGTGACCACCCAGAGATCTCATCTCCCAGTTTAAAGTCACAACTGGAGCAGACCTTGAGCATCTCCCCCTCTGCTCAGCCAAGAATGTCTCTGCAGAGTTTAAAAGCTCTGCCTCCTTTGTCAGAACTCCACAAACCCTAAAAAACCCCTCGTAGCTGATAAAGAGCTGCTTGGAAAAGTGCCTGGCTATGAGTAACCCATCTCAAATCCCAGATATTCTGAGGAAAATTGCTTGGTCTGCCAGAGCAGTAGTGCAGGACAGGTTGGTGGGGATGGGAAGGGAATTTCTCCCAAGTTCAGTGAGATTCCTGTTTGATTATTCTGGATTTTAATCAGCTGATGGGGAAACCTCAGGATCCAGGTGGCTTTTCCTTATCAGTTCCATTTGCTGGAGAGCTCCAGCAACCTCTCTTTTAAAAGGAGGAGAAACCAAAACAAACAAATGGGAAGCTTTGGGGTGACTCTGCTCCTCCACTCAGCATTTTTCTATCGGAAAAGAACATCAAGCCCTTCATCTTCGAGGGTCATTATTTTCTTCAGGGATCCTGGATGGTTTCCCTGTGAATCTCTGTGGAGATGCTGCTTTTTATAACCACCCAATGTCACTGGGGAAAGTTTCTGCAGCCAGCACATTCACTGAGCCACCAGTGCTGACATTTCCCCTGTGATGTGGCTTTGTTAACTCTGTCTGGCCATCCACATAAGGTCATTCTTTGCAAGAACGAGTAACTCCACATCTACATTACACCAAACCAGCAATATTTGCAAAAACTGGGCTTCAATTGCATTATTTCATTTATTACTCATTGCCTTCCTTCATAATTTGAGTATTTTTTTTCTGCTTTTCTCATTTTCTTTGCAGTCAGAGCACGTTGCAGCTCTGTCCACTGCACACAGAGAAGTTGCCATGTTTTGGAAACCTTTCAAGTGGTGAACATATTTAGATGTGTGCCTGAAACACAAGCTTGTGTTGTTGTTATAAGGGTATGGATCTTACTTTAGCTACAAGGCTTGGGAATTCAATTAGGAGAAGAATGTGAGGCAGGAGGCAGCAGAAAGCTGCTGGGTAAAACTCTCCCTAATTCTGATTTTCTCTGGGACTTTCATCCCACCACTTCACCTCCACACGTGCCTGATCCTTTCCCATTCATTTATTTCCCCCCTTTCCAGAATCTGCTCCTAAAGTCAGCAGACAGGCTGGATTTTGGATCCAGACCCCAAAGCTCCCAGCTGGGCTCATTTCCAGCCGTGTCTTTGCAAAAAGGCTTTTCCTGAAGAAGCCTTTCAAAGAGAAGAGATGCCCACACCTTGCTGTGTTCTGGAGAAAGCTGGAATGATCCCTGAAGCACATCCCTTCTGTGACCCAGGGAGTGAATTCTGTCCTGCTTTTACCCAGGAGCTGCACCAGGGCTCTGCTGCTTGATGGCCACCCTGGGGATTATTTTCCTTTTTCCAAAACAGAGAAGACAGAGCAAAGAAACGCTCCAGGCAAAATTCTTGCACACAAAGTGCCCGAGCCCTAAAGGTGTGATGAAAACATAATCCTGCACATAACCCTCAGTTCTGCTGCCTAAAATAATACTCCAGGATGCTGGCAGGGGAATACTACGCTTCCTGTGAGTGTTTCAGTTCACATTCTCCCAAAAATAACACAGCGACTGTTAACACCTGCACTTTTCAACATTTCCTTGCTAACAACAAGGAGATTAATGGGTTCCATTCAAAAAGACCTTTTTGACCTCATTTATGATGTTGAGAAACTCAGGAAATTGCCTGCTAATCCAAAGCTTGGTCATCCCAGGTTTCTTCAGGAAAGATCCCGGCTCGAAGCGTTCAGCGGGAGGAGGGTTGGATCCAGGTGGGACAGGATCTACAGGGAATCACAGCAGGTGGATCCCTGGGCTGAGGGACGAAGAGGAGAGGTGGGAATTCAAGAATAGAAGTTTCTCAACCCACTCAGTGCTGCAGACCAGAGGAAAAACTTCATTTGACCAAGACTTTGCTCCTATTTTGGAAAAACCTGAGAAGCTGGGAGCCCTGGGGGCCTCCAGCTGCTCCCAGGGGCTCCAGGCAGGATTAGGGCAGGCTGGCCTTGCAGGCAGATCCTGCAGTGACCCAGGGGCCTGATCCAGCAGCTCCTGGTGGCTCAGTGCCACAGCAGCTGGGAGCTGGCCTGGGAAGCAGGAGCTGCAGGTTGGCTGCTGCAGGAGAAGTTGGGTCTGGCAGATGGCATTGCTTTGTGCCTCTGCTGCCATTGCCAGAGGAAGTTTTCCTCCAGTTTTTCATAGACTGCTTCAGCCTTCTGCTTTCAATTTCACAGAGGACTGGAGGGTATTTTTTTATCTTTTCTTGTTTCTTTTCAATGTATTTATTTATTATAAACATGGACCAAACCCCAGGAGTTTGTCAGAGAGGTTCAGTCTTGAGAAAGCTGCCTTGCCCAGACTGTTCAAAGTACACCAGCACCTCTACCTGCTGCTGCTTAAGGAAACATTCAGCCAGTTGATCAAATGCCATCTTAATTACAAGCTTTGCAAAGAGCACAAACGAGCCAGGAAAAAGCAGAAATAAGGAGCTGTGCAACAGAAATTAAACCAGTGCCTGGATCCAGCACAGGATGGGCTGGGATGAGCTGGCGATGCTTTAGGGAAGGAGCAGCCTCAAAGAAGGAAGGTTTGTGCAGGACAGAGCCACCCCTGTCAGATTAATCACAGAAATACAGTAACTGGTTACCAATCTGGTAATTAGTGAGGCAAACTCTCTTTTAGCCATTTATCTGCAGCTTCAGTGACCACCCAGAAATTCCATCTCCCAATTTAATTCCATAGACATGGCTGGAGCAGACCTTGAGCATCCCCACCCTGCTCAGCCACGAACATTTCTGCAGAGTTTCATATTTTCCTGAAATCCTATTTGTCCTCATGAAGAAACTCAGCCCCTAATTAATTAATTTAGAGGAGCCCAAATTAACAGCTGCCTTTCCTGGGGAAGGAGGGGAGTGTTCCCAGGGAATGGTGCTCCGTTGCCACATCCTCCTTTTCCCCAGTCAATCCCTGCACCTCTGGCAAATGGAAAGAGCAGATTCCCTCTGGAAAACCCTGCTGGGGAGAGGTGCTGGAACAGGGATGGAGCAGAGAGCAGGAGGGAAATGCCACAGCTCAGGATTTCTGTGGGAGTGAAGCTACCAGGGTCCTTCCACTGCCAGGGGAGATGGGCACACCCAGAGGGTGATGCCAGCCCAAAGATGGCATGGACAGACTCAGGCAGCTCATTCCCAGGGCTGCTGCTGCCTCCCTGCTCTCATCCTTGGCTTTCATTCCCATCTCCTCCCTCCTGCTCCTCTGTCACCCTTTGGTGCCCATTCCAGGCCTCTTTCTCACCCCAGGCCTTTCCCTGCTCAGCCCAATTAACCATCTTAATAAACCCAAAAATATTTGATTCCCAGAGCCAGCACGGGGTCAGAAAATTATTGTGAAATAAAATTCATCGGGTGTGAGTGCAGGAAACAACAACGTGCCCCCATTGTAGGGATTTTTTTCCAAATTGTTCTGATTAAGTTGTTTTGTAGGCCCAAAGCAGGCGGGGGGAGAGAAACCTCTGTGGGCATTTCAATCCTTTTTGCTCCCTAGGAAGTTTTCAGGCAGCTCCAAACAATTGGGGCTGAGAAAGTGCAGCTGATGTTGTGTTTGTACACGGGATTGGCAGCCCTGTGAGGGCTGGGAGCTGGAGCTCATTGTGCAGGAGCTGCAGGAAGCACAGGGCACAGCTCCTGAAGGATTTTTCCCAAGGCATGCTTTGTATGCTGCTGGAAAAAGAGAAAAAAAACCCCATAAATATATCAATAAACATATCAACAATATTCTTTTGGGTTTGATCAGAGTAAAATTCAAAGAAACCTGGTCAAAATGCTTGGAAATTTCTTTTTTTTTTTCTTAGAGAAAAGTTGGAGAATTGAACACATCCCCAGGTGTCTTCTGATGCCTTTTTTCCCAGTTTTTCACTCATTCTGTTTTTCCACAGACTACTTTCTCTCTGTAAAGGTAAAGGAAGTTAAAGAACTATAGGGAATTTTATTGACAATTGTTTGATTGAATTTGGACTCAAGCTGCTGTAGGAAAATGTTGAATCTGCTGATTTCTCACTGTTCTTATCTGACCACTCTCCAAAAAATGTCTCCATCCCCTTAAACTACAAATTAAATGCCTCTGTCACTGCAAGTAACACTGAAGATGCTCAAAATCTTGAAATTTCTTCAGCCTGAGACCTCTTTATGTTCTTTAGGTTCCCTCAATGACAATACCACAAAAATTCCACGTACAGGTCCCTCAGCTGTGTTATCACCAGCTCCATTCAGAGCCAGGGATTAATAATTGCGACAGAATAAATTTCTCAGCTAAAAGGTAAACTGGGTGATGGGAAGAATAGAGAGAAAGGGGGGGGAAGTGTAAAATAGTGCAGGAAGTTGTTATCTCTGAGCAGAAAAAGTAAATATTTTCACCCAAGCAGGATATAAAAATGGGATACCTTCTGAGCAGGCTCCCTGCTTTAGAGAGTGAAATGTTTAATCCTTCAAGAGCAATGGATGAAATAAGAACAAGAATTAGAAGCCCGATCATTGCTCCAGCTTAACTTGGATTTTATCTGGATATAAACCATGGCAGGGGGTGGAATGGGATGGGCTGTAAGGTCCCTTCCAACCCAAACCATTCCATGATCCTGTGATTCCAAGAAATCTTGGTATGATCGTGGTCCTGCACCTGCGTTTGCCCTGACTGACCTCTACTGGTGGCCTGAAGATCCAGGAGCCATTCCTGGAGAGTTGAAGGACAGCAAAAAAATTTCCTAAAAACGCTGCCTAAAGCCTTTCTCCAACGGTGAGAAGAACAGGGTGGGAAATTCCCACCCAAATTTGAATCCCGACAAATCACTGGAAAAGCCACTGAATTGAGGGATGGATTGCTGTTTTCTCCCAAGATAAAAGCAGGATTAGGCTGAAGCAGCAGAAATCTTTCTGAGAGGGGTGGAAAGGCTGAGCACGAATGGGTTTCAAGCTCAAGAACAGCCAGAGTGCAGCAGTGGCTCCACCCAACCACAAGTAATTAAATATTTTTTAAATATTTTTTTCTGAGAAATGAGAGAGTTGATTCAGAGATCACATCCTGCTGGTGATCAGGGTAAAGCAGCTTCTCCACTGCCCATTCAACCTCTGCACTGCTTGGCTTCCAAGACAAACCCAGATATTCCGAGGAACAGGAGGGATTCCAAAATCCTGCAGAGCAACCAGAAAGCTGCTCCTTGGGCATGCACAGAGCGTTTTGTGCTAATCAGGGAGCAAACTCCTCTGCAAAATATTATTCATGGGACTGAACACCAGCCAACTGCAAAAACATTTTCTTAACTTGTGGGTAAACAGTCTCCAGCGCTGGCCTCTGCCTCCCAGCATTAAGGTAATTTCACACTTGAAAATTTCACAAATAAAACGTCCAGAGCAGCTTGCAGGAAAATTGCGGCGAATTAAAATAAGCAGCAATTCAGTTTTGTCTAAGCTGCTCTGGTCTTTGTTTCAATTTCTTTGCTTGATTCGAGCTGAGCTTCTGAATTAGGAACAGGGAATCTGGGAGTTTTATTTTTAAGATGGTGTTTTAGGGGAGAGTGTTATTCAGAGAGCAGCAGACAGGGAGAGAGGCACGCTGAGGTCAAGGCAGAAAGAAAAAAACAAATAGGACCTAAACAGGGTGGAGAATGCCCAACAAACACCAGATTAATCCTGCCTGCATCCATCTTCTGCCTCATTTGGTGTTGGGGTTTGAGACACAGGGCCAGGCTGCAAATGAGATTTTGAATGCTCAGTATCAGAGGTGATCAGAGAGGTTTCCAGCCCCACGTGGCTGAGGGTTTGATCCAGGGCACGTTCACAGGGTCTTTTATAAAGCTCATTTATGGGCACCCAAGCAGACAGGCCAAACCCCTGCCTGGGCCATGAAGGACTCCCCTCAGCCAGGATCCCAGCACAGGTGCTGGGCTGAGCTCCCAGCTCTGGCTCAGCACTTCCCTCCCCACAAAGCTGAGCTCAGCTCATCCTCCTGCATCAGCAGAGCCCAAAGCCCATCCTGAGCTTCACCCAGCCCCTGCAGGCCCGGTCCCAGCATCACCACCTTTTGGGGCTGTTGGAATGTGACCTTTTCTCCCTCCTGGAGGGAAGGAACATCTCCATGCAGGTCTGCTGCCCACGTTCCAGCTCGTTTTTCACCCCACTTTTGACATCCAGATCAGTCGGACACCTCCAGCCCTGGAACATTTAATTATAGTTTGTGCCATCATTTACCTTGTCCACTAAGCCTTTGATTACATTGGACAAGAAAGAAAATTTCATCTATGCTCTCCAGCTATTCCTTAGGCTGAAAATAAAACTGGAATTGGCCAGAAAGAGATGACATTTTTCTTGAAGACAGCTGAAGGAAGCATGAAAACTGCTGTCCAGGATATCCGGGACTTGGCTGGTTCTTTCTCTTCCCTGAGTTTTCTCACCAAATGATTTTTGTTTATGTTATTAAAAAGTCTGTTCCTCTTTGACAGGTGTCCTATAGGCAGAGAATGTGTCTTGGCTAAGGACAGGGAGGGAATTAGTCCTGGGTTTCTTCTCAGGAGTAATGGAAGTTTCTCTGCTGAAGGTGCACGGCAGAAATATTCCTGTGTTTAACTCAGTGTGATGCAGGAGGGATAAAATTGTGGAGAATCGAAAGGTTCCAGTAAAAATGGAAATGAACTGAGCTCGCAGTGGCAGGTGAAATAGGAATTTTGGAATTGTAAATTGAATGGAACAGAATACTGAACTTTACAGAGCTTCGGCAATTTCGAAAAGGAGTTTTGTAAAATTAAAAGTCTAAATTAAAAAAAACAACATCACCACAATAAAAAGGCAGACGGGCAGTTAGCCAGGATTCACTCAGCTTTTAAAACACTCAGTTATCAGCAAACACATCAATTTAGTGCAAAGTTCAGTGTTCTGCAAGCTTCTCTAGCAGGAAAAGTTGAATAAATCTGCTTTAGGACTAAAACCGGTTACCAGGAGCCACCCTGCTCTCTCCCAGGGTCACACGTGGCCCTGCCCTGTTGGGTCACCAGAGCTGGAAAACCCCAATCCAATCCATTGGATATTTTTTAAAAGGAATAACAAGATTCACTGCAAAACCCTCTGTAGCTTTTCAGTTCAACACCTGAACCCCAGTAATGGCAGGGGGTGTGAGGATACAGCTCCTTTTCACTCATCCGTAGGAAAAACTCACCCAGCTCCTTAATTAATTGATTGATTGACTCCCTAATTAATTGAATCTGCAGAAAAATGAGCCCTGCAAAGCTCACACAGCAGTTTCTGGCTCAGCCAGCTCAGACAAGTCCCAGGACCAGTGGAAGGGACGAGATGGAAATAACATGGCAAGAGGAGGGAAAAGGAGAATTGCAGTGATGGAGATTAATCCACACTGTTGATCCACAGTATTCAGACAGGAGGTTACCAAATAATTCCTGATTTTGCTGTCTATTGCTGCAATTCACCCCAAGATTAGGGAGAAACTCCAAAGCTTCCCAGAAGGGTGAGCTTCTGCAGGAGTTAACAGGGGAAAATCCGATGAGCAGGAGTTCGGGGTTTTATTTTCCACGGATCAAGCTCAAGGAAGAAACAGCAAAGGAATGAATCAGTGAGGGCTGGGAAAGGATCTCAGATTAATGATACGAGTGCAGAGAGTAGCTGAACACATCATCAACACCAGCATCACCCCCAAACCGCCACGTAACAAAGCACTGAGGCAGAGCTAACTTTAACCATGTGTCCTGCTTGTCCTAATGAACACAAATTGCCTCCAGCATTTAAACCCTCTGCTAAATATGAGCACCCTAAACCAAAAAACTGCCAGCAGAAGAGACCCCTTTGAACCCACAGGCAGGGGTCAGTCAGCATTTCCAATAAATTTCGTAGCAGACAATTCGTATTTTGAGTAGAGGTGCCAGGATGGTCCATGGTGATTTTTATTGTATTTTTTTATTTCATCTTCACAGTCAAACTGCTCATTTGGAAACCTTCTTTGGAGAAAAAAGCAGAGGATGAACTCTCTTAAGCAGATTTTTAATGGACAGGTTTATTGGTTTGGGGAATGGGAAAAATAAAAAGGAATTTCACCTTTCACAAAGCCTTTTGTGGGTTCCCAGAATGACAGGATTGATTAGGAAGTCTCTTCATGACCAATAGGTGGATGAGCTTTAATTTTCCTAGAAATTTTCCCTGTGGTGCTCAATTTGGAGGACCTGTGCCCAATTTCCATGAAGATCTGCTCCTTGAGACCCATCCGACCACACCATGATCGTGGGAAACTTCAACATGGGAGGGGGATGCTAACCATGGGTGAAACGAGTGAAGCAGAGCTCAGGCAGAGATTTTAAATGTTTTTAGGATATTTCAGGGAGCTCTCCATGCTCTCCAAGGTGTTGATCCATCCCCTTGGCCTGGCAGACATCCAGAGGTGGCTGCTCCCCTCCTCCCCTGCACAAGTGGGGAAGAGAGGAGGAGTCAGAGAGTCGACATGGCAAATCTCCAACCCTCTCCAAAGACATTTTATTAAATCCAGTAATTAATATCACAGAGCAGTGCCTGCTTCAGCAAAGCCAATCCAACGTGTCGGGAGGAAGGGAGAGAGGGAGTGATTTAGAAACTCCTATTTCTTGGACAGGGGCACACTTAAAAAGGCTGATCTCATAAATCTGTGGTTTCTGCGTGTTTTTAGGTTGTGTATCTGAGCACTCCCACAGCAGATAGCGGGACGTGTAACATTCCCAAGTCCATGAACCCCAGTCACATGATGGTAATTACTGGAGACCTTGAAACACAAAGCCCAATAAATTCAGCATGAAGAGCACAGCTCCTGTTCGCTTACTCACAGCACAGAATTTGGCCAGAATTTGCATGGGAAGGTCTTATCCCTTCCAGAATCTTGATTTCTCAACATGTTGTTGATCCTTTGGATACCTCTGACCACATGTCAGACAAAGAATATTCCACTCAAATGTCCTTAAAGGGTCCAAAAATTCCAACCCAGCGGGTTCTGGCTCCTGATTCCTTGGGCCTCTTCAGAAATTCAGCATGAGGAGCTTTTGAGAGGGGGGAATTATAACAAAGTATAAGTGAAGTTTTCCTCTCCAAATACAGAGATTCTTTGGAGCACAGAGTTGAGCATCTTGGACTGACAGGATAAATATGGGATCACTTCATCCCAGGGAAGATGGATCACATGGACCCTGGAGAGGGAAACCACTGCAGGTAAAATATAGGGTAGGAAAAGAAGAATTCACCACCCACTGCAGAGGATGAGAAGCGCCCAAGGTGCATCATCTCCCCAGAGCAAACCTCTACAGCTGAATTCTGCCTGTTGTAAAAAACTCCCATTTCCAGAGGCATCACCAGAGATTATTAGAAGGAAAAGCAGAAATATCCATCTCTTTGCTGCTCCGTGGGTCTCCGAGCTGGGCCTTGGTGTGGTCTGTGCCCGCTGGTGCTGTGACTCAGGGGCTGAGCCAGCACAGCCTGCCCTGATGCTGGACTCGGAGCTGCCAGCTCTTTGAAGGAGATAAAAGGTCCCCAGCTTGGCCAGAACAAATTGGCACCTCTCCACCTCCTCGGAGATTTACATATGTATTTTTAAAATGGAGCGGTCATTAAAACGCCGCTTTGCTGGGATAATTGCAATTATCCCATTCTTTCGGTGGCCCACTGTAAACAGAGAGTTCACTGTCTTGTCTTGTGCTGGAGCAGGAGAGTCATCCCAATCCCAGCACTTCCTCTTTGGCAGCAGGCAATTCCATCTGAATCACCACCCGGCTCTTGCTTCATCCTCGGGCTCTGATGGTCTGATAACATTTACTCAGAACTCCAAGCAATTAAAACCAAGATGACACATTAAAACAGTCCCAATTTAGAGTCCATCTTTAAATGATTATTTAGAGCTGATTGGGAAATGGAATTTCTGCTCTGCAGGGAAGTCAAACGTTTCAAAATTCCCTTTCATCACAGCCTGGAATGCAACCTGAATTTGGCTTAAATCCCATCTCAGTTGGACTTTCGGCACCTGGGACTTGCAAACTGCTTAATGTCAGCCGTCACTTCATCCCAGAGAAAAGTGCAGATGTTTCCACATGGGGCGACAGAGTGGCCTCCATTAAAATGCACTCAGCACTGTCCCATTAATTAGCCTCAGGACAGGCACAATTCCTGCTCTGTCCCCAAAGCCTCCACGTGGGCACAGCTGTGCCCAGACCACACCCGACACGTGGGGGACAAATCCAGAGTCACGGGAGAAAAATGCAAGAACTTTTGCTCAGCAGAGCCAGAGTTCATAAAGAGGGAGTTGTGACCTTTCAGAACTGGATGGAGATGAAATTTCCATTTTTTCCTGGGAGTATCTACTCAAGGACAACTAGGGAATGTCACAAGAGGATTTCTCCCGTCCTCTCTTTTTGCATATCAGGGAAAGCAGCAGGCAGTGTGTGTGCAAGGAGCTGTCACTGCCCATCGAGGAGATGGAGATTCTCCCCAAGAGAGGAGCACCATGGCCTCCCCTCTCATCCTCACACACTGCAGGCCCTGAATTCCTTCTGTAGTGATGGATTCATCCAGTATAACCAGATCCAAACTTCTGGAGCAAACCTCTGGGAAGGCACCACATAGGACGTGACCGTGTTGCCACGAAGACTCCCTTCCTGCCAGAATGGAACAAGGGTTTTATTGGGAATATCTGGGTTTGGTAGGAATTTTGAGCTGGTATTTGTGGCCAAAACCGTGCTCATCCATACTCTCTGACCCAGTTCACTGTCATTTTTGGCTACCTGTCTCAAGGGTGAAGGAGAATGGGTGGATGAGGTCCAGACACTGCTCCATCCAAGGAGGAAAATCTCTCCCAGATAAGATTTTATTTGGGTGCTTGCCTTGCTTCTCTCTGGCCATGGATCCCCTTCCCTTGCCCCTGGAGCTGCCCTGCAGAGCAGCAGCAGCCCTTGGTCCTAGCCCTGGTGTGGAGGATGGAAAGCCTGCAGCCCTTCCCTGAGCTGCACAATCCATCTGCTGCAGCACTTGGACATGCCTGGAATTTTTGTCCAAGCCAGGCCCTGCAGTCGTGGCAATTAAAGGCACCATTCTTCACCCTCGAGTTGTGAAGGGCTCTCCTTTCACAACTGCTTGAGTGATGGGTCATTATTCAGCTGCCTTCACAGAAAAAGTGTTTTCAGTGAGTTCCTTGGAAATCAAACGAGTTTAAATGGTTTATTGAAATTGCACTGGCTTGAGTGGCCTTGTCATCACTGAGTCCCTTTGACTCCTGCAGCACAACAGCCCCAAGGAAATCTGCCATAGCTGAGCAGGTGGGAAAAGAGGGAGCAATGGCCTCTGGAGGATGAAAACACATTTCTGACTCAGAGGAGCTCCCGAGGAAGAAAATCAGAATATGGGCTCGGATTCAGCAAAGCAATTAAGTATATGCTTTAAGTCAAAGCCTTGCTTAATTCCTTTGACTCCAATGGGATTTGAGCAAAGACTTTAGAGTGAGCTGAATTCAGGTCTAAAAATTCCTCTGACGTTTTTTTCCCCTTCTGGATTACAGGGAAAGAAAGTGGTTATAGTGCATGACTGGAGAAGCAGGGGGGTGATGAACTGTGCTGCACATCCAGTCCAATGTAAAGCTTTAAAAATCACTTGGCAGGAGCCCAGTCATAAATTAAGTTGCTCAACTGGTCGTGCTTTGCAACCAAAGCCATTGTCTTCCAAGGGCTTGAGCTTTACAACTTTCCAACTGGCCCCAACTCTGCTGTGGCCGATCAGGAGAAACTTTACACTTGATAAGTCCTCTAATATGCCAGGGAGAGTCCCTCCCTCCCCTCCTGCTCCCCTCCCACCTCTTTAATGAGCATCCCCATTAGCTTGGGAGTACAAAGGGAGTTCACTCTGTGAGCCTTTGTGCTCCTTGCATGTTAGGAGGGCTAAGGAGCAGTTCAAAAAGCAATCTGCCCAGAAACCACAGTTTATGAGTCCCAGAAGTTTCATTTGCTCAGGTCAGGCTGAAAGCTTGGCTGAAGATACAGTAGAAATTTTTCTCTGTCAGGCAACAGAAAGCAGTACAAAGAACCCAGCTGTTAGGTCTCATAGCCCAGGCCTCTAATTAAAACAGTGGAAAATTAGATAACTTCACAAATTCATCACTGCCACCACTGGCTGTCAAAAAAAAAAAAAAAAAAAAAGCTCGGGGGTTACCACCCACCTTTTGTTTATGTTGCTAACCAGTGTCTCCATCTTGTGTGTGTGTGTGTGCACAGAACTGAGTTTTCCTCCCTTCCCCCTGCTCTCAGCCACTTTTTGCACCTCATTCTAAAAAAACTTCAGATGAGACTGAAAAGGGGCTGTAAACCAGGTTTGCAGACGTGCCTCCCCACTCATTTGAAAGGAGGTTTTTTTTTTTCCTCTGAGAGAAAATGAAAAAGGCTCAATTTTATTGTTCTCAGAGGAGGAGGAAGGGGAATGATTCTTCCCAAAAATGCAAGGCACAGTCGGTGTGGTGCTTCTGAATGTCCGGCCTGAGGTCAACAAATGTCACTTGAAGCTTGCGATCAACTCTGTATTAAAAAAACCCCAAGCAAACAATGCCTCCATCCCTAAAATAAAGGAGGAAAGACCTTGTAGCACCCACACTTCAACAAGAGCCAAAAAAGAAAGCTCCTGTTCTTTGAAAAGTTAAATTCACATTTGAATTACAGCGGGTAAGTTCAACAGCCCTCAAAACTAAGAGGGATTAAAAGCGTCTCTTGAATTAAGCCTTGCTTTTTGAAAAAAAATGCCCCTTCAAAGAACAAAAGGGAGAGATCCACACCTTAAAAAGCCACACCAAGTCTGGAGCAGCTCCTCCTGCAGAAGTCCTGACAGGGGAGCAGGAGGGGACAGACCACGGTGCCACACAGGGCAAGAAGCAGATTAAAGACACATTTTATAAATACTGAAGTGGAAAATAAGTTTAGGGCTGAGGCTGGGAATTGTTCTCATCTTAACTTTCATTTGAGACTGTGGGGTAGAGGAGAAACAGGACAGATGCTCCAATCCACAGGGCAGCACCCAAACGAGGTGGCCAACTCCATGATTTGGTGTTTTTTTAATTATAAACTCTGTGGGTTTTAATAAAAACCCTGGGGTTTTTTAAATCATAAACACCTGAATGTTCAATTCTCGACTGAGTACCTGAATTTGTGGGCAGAGCCCAGGCTGGTGAGAGCAGCAGGTTTGATGTCTCCTGTCCCACGTGTCAGGGCTGCTCCACTGCTTTCTCTTCCCTCCTCTCCTGCAGCCTTTGGGAAAGGTGGAAAAGGAGTATTGTTTTGGCAGGAAAAGTAGGATTGCAAGAGCATGGATAAGAATAGAGCTAATAAAGACACTCTCCAAGACAAAGAGAAAGATGAGACAAAGATCTACGTCAAGACCGTGGCTGCATTCACCCATTAATTAATTTCCAGTCACAGAGCAGGAATAACTTCCATTCCAGAGCAAGAATTCGCTCCCCCAGTGAAATAAAATATATTTGCTAGAAGCCATTTCTGCAAGGCTGCATGGAAAGCACATGTGGTCACTTCAGCCAAGCACATCTTGCCTTGTACCAAGGGGAGCTGAGGGCATCCAGAGCCCCCAGCAGCTCCAAAGTGGCTCCATCAAAGCTTTGTGGGATCAAACGCCCCGGCTGCTCCTCGGGTGGCCCTGAAGGATGGAGCTGAGGGTGAGCACGTGCCTGCACAGCCCTGGCTGGAGCCACTGCTGGGATCAGGGGCTGCCAGCAGAGCCAAACCGCCCCCGGCCCGCCGGGCTCTCCCGGTGATTTGTGTCTTTCTAAAATTGGCACAGTCCTGCTCAAAAACAAAAAAAAGCAGCAGCAGCACCAAGCCCTTCCCAGTCCTCACCAACAAAAGGTAAAGCCATTGAGAAGGACGGCGTTCTCTTGTCACACGTTACCTTCTAAATCTTGAGTCTTCCTTTGTACTCTGACAGTAATTTCACATATAGACATGGCTGCCAAGCGAGGTTTGTTTGATGTTCTTTCCTGCCTTTGTAATGGAGTTTCCTTTTAAGCAGGAGGAGGCGGAGGGAGAGGGGATGACAGGGGCTTATAAATATGGAAAAGACACTTTTTGGCATAAAATTCGCGTCGCATTTAAAATATCCCTATGACTCTTTTCTTTTTCCCGCCCGTGAAGCCGGCCACCTTTGGGATTGTCCACTCGGAAAATCTGCTGTTAAAAAAAGAAGCACAGAAGGGAAAATCATCACGGCTGGAAAATGCTCAAGACTTTGGGAAGCAAAAAAAAAAAAAAAAAAAAAAAAAAAAAAAAAAAAGCCCTAAAAAATCGACTACAAATCCTGGAGTGATGTCAGTGTTACCTCCTCTCCCCCGAAAGGCCACACTGCCACTGAGGCACCTGTGACAGGTAAAGTCAGGGGAGCAATGAGTGAGCTGATGCTCTCTGGAGTGACCAGAACTTGGAAAACTTATGCATTCCATAGGAGAAAGGCCGTAATTCCCATCCTAGGTCTTAGTAATAAAGTTTGGGATGGTGTCTCCATGTTCTCCATAGAGAAGGCAAAGCTGGTGAGAATCCAGCCTGCAGGGACTGTGGTTCACCCATCTGAAATGTTAAATTACACCTCAGAGTAAGCGATCCCGAAAATCCAAGTGGCATTCCCAAGGTTACTCGGGAAGATCATGAGGGAAGGAAGCAGTTGTCACCCCAAAAGCAGGTGCCTGATCCTCAAAGTCACCGTGCTGACGTTCCCAGAGCACCAGACCTGGGATCCTTCCACATCCAGGGCATAAAAATGCCTGATCTGAAACAACCCATGAGGAAAAGGACAGGTTGGAGTTGTCTTGTTGGAAATTGTGTTATCCCGGGAAAAATCTGAATGGAGGATGAGATGCCCCAGAAATCCAGCAGACAGTTGGTATCCATGGGTGGCTGGTGAGCTCAAGGCTCAGTTCCACCCAGATCCCACATCTGCATTCCCTGAAACTTGCTCAGAGCTCCTCGGGAAGGACCCACATGTCTCCCTGCTTTTTAGCAAATAACGGATGTGCCTTTCATTTATCCCCAGGACTCTTTCCTTCAGATTGCTCTTGACACTCCACACTTCGCCTGACACACGAAACCCCCCCTCCTCTGATAAATTTGTGTGTCTTATAAACAAAAGCTCCAAGATGTAGCCAATGGCCCCACATCCCTGCCAATTTGAGCATATGGAAGAACAAGGAGCAGTCAAGGGACCTTTTTTTTTTTTTCTTTTCTTGTAGGAACACCAGAGTTCGAAGCAGAAAGCTCCATTAGTCCAGCTAATGAGGGATTGTTCCCCGTGGTATATTCCCCTCAGCACTAAATGACTCAAGTGATAGCCCTTCCAACACTTCCCTGGGGAAACTAATCCACAGCCTCATAGATCACACTGTCAGGAGCTTTTGGCCAGATGGATTTCAAAGGCTACGAAATGTGCTGGAGTGTTTGGCTTGGAAACCCTTGAAACGGTTTTGGGCTCTCATATTTGTGATACCACAGGCATGACTTCAGCTGTTGGCCCTCAGCAGCCCAGTCCTGCACACCTCTGTCCCCTGCACACGTTCCCACGTGCGTGGGATTGGGCTCACCCCGCTCCCTGTCCAGGGAAAGCTGCTGCAGGAAGGAGAGCGCTGAGTGTTTGTTGCTCTGTGGGCAACTGCAGCCTAAATTGTCTTGAAGGCTTGAAAGGCTTGGCCTGACGTTATTCCCAGAGGGAATTATTCCAGGGAAAGAAAAAAAATAAAAAATCTGGGTGTTTGATGTCACGAAGTTGCCAAGAAATGTCCGTAAAGCTACCAGAGAAATTCTGCTGGAGTCTCCCTGTTGAACTGGGGCCCAGGAGCAGCAGATCCTGGTTTTCTGCAGGTGGCTTTCTCTGAGCCTGGCTCCAGAACTCGGTGGAAATCCCATCTGGCTGTGCAGCAGGTGGGAGCTGAGCTCACTCCTTTCCACACCCAGTTCTGCTCCAGTCCCCATCACCATTCTGGCTCTGTGGCACTGGACCCTCTTATCCTGTGGACAAACAGAGCCAAAGAAGGAGAATTTGTCAGCTTCCCACTGGGAGGACCAGAGTGGCTCTGCAGAACCCATCCTCAGCTGTACCTTGAGGAGCTTATGTGGGTGAATCAATGGTTCCACACAGCTGAAACGCTGAATTTAAAACCAAAGAGGGATGAGAGCCTTCCTGCACCTGGAGAGCACCTCCTGCCCTTCCAACAGCACAGGCTGAGTGCTTCACCCACAGATCCACTCTGGGGGGAGGCATTGCTTGGGAATAATTCAGAGCATCGTGCAGGATTAATTCAGAGGAGTCTGTTCCTCGGGCAGGATCCTTATCCAGGCAGGAATCTGGGATTGGATGTTCACACACAGCTCAGCAGCTCGAAGCTTTCCTCCTTCTCTAAGCTGACCTTAATCAACCTCCTTCAGCCCCAGCATTCTCCCTCCAGAAGCTGTAAATCTGACATGGCAGTTTTCTTCGGGATGGGGATTTTGGCAAAGCTCTGAGATGTTTGAAAGTGGGCAGAACCAGCCCCTTTTGTCATCATCTGCATTAACACAGCGCCTGTAGTTATCTGCCAGGACCCCGATGCTGTACAAACAGCACAGAAATGGGGCCTGCCTTACTCTGAACTCTTTAATCCACTTGGGCTATGACTTCAAATGTTCTGATTTTAGACCTAAAAATAACCCAGAATAGTATGTACTCTTCTCCTGTTACCATCCCTACCACCAAGAGCAGAAATAAGGAGAAGTCCAACCACTGTTGAGGATGAAATGTGATAACAGGTCCAGTGAGGGAAATAAAAGCCATATAAACTGATCTAAATGCATACAAAATGCACTCACTTTCTTGGCAGGGTGGATTTTTATGCAACTCAGGCAGGGAAGTTACATAAGGAATTCCTCCCCATGCACTTTACTGGGAAGTAAAGATGTCACTGGAATTCCTCTGCAATTAAAGTAGAAGAGTTTATGGCAGAAAATGGTCTGAAGAAAAAAACCCTCATGGATGCTTCTTTCCCAACTCTTTACAGAGATTGAAACCCCCTTGCTGATGTGGGTCAGGTTTACATGAAGGATCCCAATTCCATTGTCAGAGACAATGGGGACAGGACGAGGAGGATTTAGGCCCTGCAGCTCTCTGACACATTTCAGATCTCTGGAAAGGGAAAATTGGGGATAAGCCGTTCCTCTGGCTGCAGGCAGGCATCGATGATCCAACAAAAACACTTCTGGGAATCAGGGCTGCTCTTTGATATGGCACACGGGGGAGGGGGGTGGGGGGGGGGGGGT
>VZUI01029765.1:0-24664 GCA_013401135.1 Cettia cetti | reverse complement strand
AGATACAGAAACTCAATATACAGCACAAACAGAATCGACGATTGGGGATACAAACATCATAAAGTCACCCTAGGACAGTTTCCTACAGTGAAATGTAGAGGAAATAGGAGATTAATGTAGATTATTGAACTTTTATGCAACAGAAATCCTTATCTTTGACCCCATCCCGGAATTAAATGAATGAAGTCCTTGCTGTGAAACTATTTTTCTTCAGTTTAAGAAATACTTGCAAAGTGAAAATGCAGCTTAACAGTAGTGTGTGAATTTTTATAGTCTGTTTGAAAGTCTGGACAGTTCAGATGGCCCATGTGGGTAAAACATAAATTATGTTTAAAATGGTGTTTCAGACAAGAAATGCCCAAATTTATCCTTTCCATGAAATTTTAATTTGACCCTCTAATGAAAATGTATTCTGATATAGCAATATTGCATCATAAACCTAAGAATCACTGAACATGTACAAGAAGGATAAGAGTCAGGAAGGAGACTACTATGAGGTAGAGATCTTCCCTTCCTGGAGAAGTTGAAAGATGTCAGATGGGCAGTCCAGATGGACAGGACTGTCATTTTCTTCAACATCTGTAGGGTGGCTGGACTATATTGTACTGCTGTCAGGGCCATCAGGGCCCTGCAGGTGCAGCTTGCCCTGACCAGCCCTGATGGGGACCCCTGCCCACACTCTGCCCTTTGATGCAGGAGCTCCCGTGAGCTATTTCATAGCAGTGCGTGCTCCCAGCTAGCTCCCTGACATGCCTGAACTGTTTGTATTGATGCCTTAAGTTTCAGCTTTCATGTTTTTCAGATTCTGTGCTGTCTAGGTGTGTAGTTCTGAGCCTCATATTAAGTGTTAGTAAGCTCTCTTCACAGAGTAGGTAGACAAAGCAAATCCTTTTCCTACTGAAGACCAAGGACAACCATTAGAAGTTTTCAGGCCCAAAAGCATAAACAATGATGGACTGAAGGGAGAAAACGAGGAGGATGGGACTTCATAATCTGTAGCTGCAATTGGACAATTAAACCCAATATGCAAATAAAACTTATAAAAGTGTGAGACCTTGTGACTGGTTATCCATTTTGTGACCATTTTGGGTCCGTCTTGGGTGTAGCCCTGGCCAGGCTCTTGTACTGCTGAAGGTGTATCCTTAAAGGCCTTTTAATAAATACCTGCTTTATTATCTTAGCACTGTCTGGTCTCTGTTCCAGGTCAGTCTTCCCAAGGCATCAGTATCTCCAAGACTGAGACCTGATTTGTTGCCCTGCCTTTGCCAGTCACCACTCTGTCCTGCTTGCCCAGCTCAGGGACTGTGTCCTGCTGGAGAAGGCACTGCCTGCACCGTGGTCACCCTCAGCTCCTGGCTTGTCTCCCTGATAGAGCAGCTCTGCTGCTGCTGCTGCTGCTCTCTGGCAGTTAGTGCAGGTCTTCCAGAGCCTGGAGAGGAGTGCCATGGAGCCTGCTCCCCAGCAAGAAAATGTGTCAGCAATGGTGGTGAAAAGGGGTAATTCTGACATTAAAAATTCATGCCACCTGGGGGGAGGAGGGGGAAGAATTTGGCCTCATGAGAAAAAATTGTCACGGAGAATAAGCTGATCGCTGTCACTAACATGTTGGAAGAATTATTTTTTTAATTGAAGTTTTTGCCAAGTACAAAATTGGCACAACAAAATGTCACCCAATCATGCCATACAAACAACATTTTATGGTACTGAGCGACTTCATTTTTAAAGGTCATTGCATTCTGATTCTCATATCCTGCATTTTAGATAGCTAAATGGAAGTACCTCCTTTATTAACTTTTCTTAAAAATAATAGCGGTAAACACACAGTTGACATTTTAAAGTCTAAAATTCATTGAGAAACTAAGCAGGTATGAAATGACAGCATAGAAGATTCCAATACATCCATTTTCTAAGTAAATCATTGCTTCAGCAAGATGAACACATTTGCTAGGTTAAGATTTAGCTGTTTCTGGATGCTGATCTGTGCCTATGGTTCCAAGACATCTAAACTTACCATCAGCTTAGCTGGGTCTGTAGTTAAATAGTTGATTTGACTTGGATGGCTATGTCCCCATTTCTGTGCTGCACTTAACATGCTTGGGAAGACTAGGATAAAACAATGTTGTTATCATAAGTCTACTCTCTTTGAAAAAAGAAAGATTAGAGCTTTTGTTTGACATTATTATAGTGGAAAACTGATTAGTGAAATTGCAGAGTAAATTTTGGGTAATGCTTTCTCTTCTCAGCATCCCTTGTTTTTGTTGCTCCTGTGCACGTTCCTCCCACAATGTGGAGCTCTCTCACAAGGGAAATAGGTAGATGGGTTGGTAAATCCTAAACTTGCACTGAAGAGCAGTCCTATGCTGAATTCTTGGACAGCAGGCCACCATTTTGGAGGGAAAGATGGTTCTTAAATAGCAAAGCATCAGTGCTGTATTTAACATCTTGTTGTAATGCCTTAAATAATTTTCTATACACTTAGGAAAGGAAATGTAATGTTTAAGGGAAGCCATCTGTTGCAAACAATCAGCCAAATACTTTCAGCCCTCAGGGTTGCAGCCCTTGGTTCCCAGGGTTCTCTTCCCTTTCCTGCCCAGCATGAATCTGAATTTTTATAAATTACGGCTCACTCAAGTGCAAGATACTGGAAAGCTCAAATACACAGGCAGCTCTTGTGAAATTGGCAAAAAATAGATTCTTGAATGCATATATGAAAGGAATACTTTTTGTTGCTTTCAGAGAGATAATTCGCTTAATCCTTCAGCACAAAGACCAGAACTGGCCCCAAACCCTGACAAATCTCATTTTAAGCCATTTCAGAATGGCTTCCTTAGGCCAGCAGCTGTACCTGTATTACATGGTTTGCTGTACCTGTATAGACTGACTACAACAGCACGTAGGTTTCCTCCCATCCTTTATGGCAAGGGAGAGCTAGTGTCTGAAACATTTTTGGTCATTGTACAGGTCTTGATATATTTTGTATCTTGTGCTGTGTGACTATGAAAATGGGGAATACCACTATGAGTATGAACTAGTATCCCCATAATGGAATTATTTTTAACTTGCCTGTGCTCCAGCATTGGAATACTGCTTATTATATACATACGAGAAAGTCATGTCAGTGGGCAGCAGGGAGAAAACTGCTGCTTATACCCACCCCAGCTGCTGAGTTTTATCACACTGGTCCTTGTGGCAGCAAGGCAGAAGGGTCTGGCTCCTGTTCTGTACCAGCAGAACAAACTGGGAGGCAAAGTGGGCAGAAAGTGAGTCAAGGCTGAAGGAGGTATGGAGAGGGGCAAGAAACTCTGGTCGAAGGGAGGAGTCTGTCTCCGCAGAAGGTAGTCCCATAACCATGCTTCAGAGGTCATGGCAGTGAGTTCCCACAGACTCTTCTCTGGGTGCTCTTGCACTTGCTTGGGAAAAATCCGGACTGTGAAGTGCTTTTAGACTTCAGGGATATGGGACAGTCCCCACAGCTCAAAGAACATATTTTCAAGTCTTTTTAATGTGGTTCACCTGGCAGATCTGAGGCTGGGAGATCACACAAGATTCACACAGAAGCCATTTGGCATGTTTACTCCAGGAATGCTCAGCCACTGGAATTGTAACTGGTGAAATTAGAGTGTTGAAAACATCATTGATGTTCAGGTGGGATAAAGCCTTAGATGTATCTGTGAGAAGAGAACATCTGGAGAAGAACAAAGGATTTACTTGTTCCTTTATTGAAAGAACTTCAGGGCTTCACAGTGCTTGATGCCTCTGGGGCTTTTGCTCTGTTTCAAAGCATAGGCTGAGTTGGTTGTTGCTCTTAACTGGTAATTTTTGGTACTGTGTGTAAGTGCTCACTAATGTGCAAGATGTTTATGATCGAGTCTGCGCTGAAAAAATATTCAGCTATGCAATCTTATAATTGTTTCATTTTCTTGTAACTCTGAATGATGTACTTCAAATCAAACTTCTCAGTCTCAACCCATGGAAAACTGAGTTAAGATTGGAAGATCTTATTTTTTGATTCAGTTTCCTGTACTGAGAATTTAACTGTATGCAATATTACTGTTATGCTATTTCTGCCTTAACAAAAACTTTACAGAAGACTTGGTTAACAAAGCTAAAAAAGTGATACATCAAACACTGAGACAGAATCAAATATAGAAGATTCCTTACAGTATTAACCTATGTGCAAATATATGTGTAGCCTGTTACTCCTAAAGCCCAAGGGGAAAAGATCTAAAGAAAGGAAGTGTCAACTGCGAATTTCCCTTTGTCCAGGTTTCCTTCAGGCCCTTCTCTGAAGCCCAGAGCACAGGTTAGCAGGAAGGAGATTGCAGGCTGAAGACAGGCAGGGTTAGATGACAGTTAATTATCCCCTTGCTGCTCAAGGATCCTTTGCTGCCCATAAATGTTGAAGCTGAATTCTCTTCTGGAGCCCTGGCTTGCCTTTTGAGGAGCAGGATTTGCAGGAGGTTTGCTTTTGGTAAATGGGTGGATGATGTTGAGGAGAACGGATGTGCCTTTGAGAGGCTGGGTCTATCTATAGCAGAAGCTAAAACCAGCACAGGCAGGTGAGTCCCCGGTAGCACAATGTGGGAGAACAAGGGTGCCTAGAGGGCAGCCGAGTACAGCCCTTGCTGCTTCTTATGCATAGGTGAATACATGTCTCTAATAGCCTCTTCCTCCCTTGGAAAAATAAAGCTTGAGGAAAATTGCTATTAACACAGGTAAGCATCCTTTCCCCGTTCCTCACAAATAGTCTTTCCACCCCAAAATCCAGTTCCTGTAAAATTATTATATGAGTAAACGACATGGAAATGAGACCTATTTGAAGGAAAAATGCTTTTTCCTTTTGCATAATTCCTTTTTTCCCTTTTCTCTTCAAATTTCAAGTACAGACAGAAGTTTTTGGGGTTTTTTTCCATCTGGAATAATTATCTTCTTTTTTGGACTAGAAAAGGACCTGATTATCTCTGAGAGGATGGAGGTAAAAAAATTAGCTCATGCAACAATTTTATTAAGACTGATGCTGGTAAAGGCACTGGATAATTTGTTTTCTTGCTCATAGTAGTATCTTGCATATAAATCAATAATTACATTTCTCGGCTCAATCTTTGCTGTGATGAAGCAGGAGCAATATCTGAGGCTGCTGAAAATGTGCTGCAGTACAACAACTGTAGAGTGAAGGAGCAAGAACTGTGCACAAGAGGTGCCCAGAGCAACAGCCAGGCTGGGACTAAGGCAGACCTCATGAAAGGTGAGGATAAACCTTCTTCAAGCCAGAGAACAAGGTACCTTCCATCTGAGGCATCTTCTGTGAGACAAGTTGGCCAGTCAGCTTCAGAGTGGACTTGGGACAAATGTTTGCCACTGTTAGAGACATCTTACACAGCCAGCCAGAGCAACAGCAGACAAGATCTTGATCTTCTTTACCTTTCATGCCAGAAGTGCATCCAGCCATTTCCCAGTTCAGGGACTCAAGACAATTTTGACAGTAATTAAGAATACTTCAATTACATAAAACATTATTTTAGGCTGAGTCTAGCTGAAAATTTTAGGTTGAGGCTACTAGGATAATGTTTAATGTGAATTTTGCAATTACAAATGGCTGTTCTTTTTCAATTAACTCTAAAAGGTTGTTGCAGGAACAGCTGCAGTTACAAGACAAGTGAATGATGAACCATAGCTGGATTTAAATTAAGAGAGCACTGAGCTCTCAAAACATTCACAAACAAATATATATCCCTGAAAAGCATGATAGAGAAATAAAAGCAGGATGATAAGATATGATATGACTTAAATTCATTTCCTCAGTAAGACAGCCAGTACTGGCATTGATCCAGAAATGTAGCTTAAAGGGGCTGAAATAAATATTAAGAAATAAACCAGTCTGAAGCATAATTGTGTGGGAGTTTTGATAAAGTGGAAGGGATTGCAGAAAGATGATGGTAGAGGGAAGTAGGCTGAGCTTCTTTACTTTAAAGAAAAAATTCAATCTATTTTTCATTATGATTGAGACCAAAAAATCTAAGTCATATTGGGCAATGGGTGTTGATAACTCTATCAGCCACGTCTCTATCCAGTAGGTAAGGTACTTTCCTGCTATGTCATGGATGAGGGACTAGTGCAGCCCCCCATTTCCATCTTCTCTGGCACAAAGAAGAAGAAACTCTTAAGAGCTGCCCCAATGTCTCTTGAGTAGATGTGGGTCTGATTTTCTGAGTCTGTGAAGTTTTCAGCCTGTTAGCTGCTGATTTTTTTTCCCTTGAGAAAAATTCCTTGTCTCAAGGACAAATCCATGTAAATAGTCGTGGTACTTCTAAGTTCTCATAACAACCCTCTCACAGGTGTTATTTCCATTATTTAACCAATGAAGGGAAGTGTTGTCTTTACTGACCAATCATATAGTTGGTTCCTTAGAGCAGCATGTTATAAAAAAGGCTGTGTGAAATTGTAAATAAAGCCTTTCTGATCTTTCTTCTACTTGGAGTCAAGCTCTTCATTTTCGTGTCCAACAGTGACAAGTAGCATACTCCACAAGCCAATTATCCTTGTGTGTAGGAAAGGGACATGCTCTGGAAGTCTCCTGCCTATAACTTTTGCAGGCTTTGTGCCCAAGCCTTGTAGTGTCAACCTGTTAGTGGTGCAGTATAATGGTTATCTGAATTGTTTTATAGGCTTCATTAGGTCAGTCCTGTGGGGCTGCAGACTTAAATTCCAGTCTGTCAACTCCATAGAGCCTATGTGAGCAGTTCTATCCAATAGCTGTGTGTGTCCCATTGTGCTGATTGCCTTCTCCAGTGCTCCTCTGACCTCATGGTATCATTAAAATCCCCGTTCTTCTCTTCCAGGAGTCAAAAGATGTGGAATTAGGCTGTCTTCAGAATCACCTTTCCATGGATACTCTGGAATTAGCAGAAGTTAATTCTCACAAAGTTATTTGAGACAATCTCTGCATTGCTTATAAAAATACATCTGGAAACACTTTGGAAATTATAGAAAGAATGAGGACTTAACATTTGTCTGGCCTTAGGACATTTCATCTACCCTTTTTGGATAATTGGTGTGTTGGATTTACATTGATGACAAGATAACAGGAAAAAAACCTGCTATTGCATTACTGTAGGTCTGATCATTTCAGTAAGGACTGGGAATATTCCAGATTAATGAATTTATTGAAGCACCAAGCAAGCAAATTCAGGATTGTGGGTGATGAATGCACCAACTACAGCGTTCATATGTGTTGCGATAGAAAGATTAGTAAGATCCAATCATGCTGTATGTGTAGAAATGAGTATTCTCGGCTGTGTTCCAATGCAGTTGGAGATGCAAACCTCGGATAAAGGCTTCCCTTTAGGAGAAGAGGAGAGACCTGGTCTGTTGACTGACCTTGAGCAGGCAGAGATGTTTTTCCTCTTCAATCCTTTCTGCCCTGAAGCTGCCCTTTTATAGGATAACTTTTGGTCTGTCCCAGTAGGATTGAACAATCACATGTTATTTGGTCATATGTGCATTACATATCCCATGTTCTCCTTCATTTGCATCTCAAGGGGTGCATATGTTAATGGAGCTTAATGAGGGTCTCAGTTACTTTTGGTCAAAATTTATAGTTGACAAAAGAGGAAGAATAAACACTTTGATCCTCATCTTCCATGTACTGGAACAGCAGCGGGGCCCTCTGACCTTTATCAGAGTGTCTTTGTGTGCATCTTTATCTCCTCAACAAATCAGATTTATAGCAAGTCTTGTTTTCCCAACCAGCCTCGTCAAGCCTTCACCACCTTAAAGTAACACTGCTGTTCTGGCCATTTACCACACAGAAGGACAGCCCAAGTGCCCTGCTCTCATTAGGCAGAGAAACCCACACTGTTGCATAATTGGGGTTTCATCAAATTTGACCAAAGAACAAAAAAAAGGCAAGGAAGGGGATGGGAGCTGAGAAAGAAGGAGAATGGTAAGTGTACTGTCAAAAGCATTTTGGTGTGAGTAGGATGGGACATCTCAGTGAACAAGTATGTGAATGTGCAATCTTGACATGGCAGAGCAAAGAGGACTTCCAGAAATAGGCAATGTGGCACAGAACAGGATCTCTATATGATGTGCTCTATATAACATAAAGAAGTAGCAGATGCTGCTCTGCTCATAATGTTTTAAAAGCATGTTGAAAATCTAATGATGTAGAAAAGGGCTTGTAAATTATTTGAGAGATAAAAGGAAATGTCTCAGAGTGAACAACTTCAAGAACTTCCTTTACATTCCTACAGGAAATCAAACAGTGATTTGATCAAAACATGTAATCCCTTCCTTATGGTGAGGGGGCATTGATGTTCTTCAGTTCTGCAGGAAAACCAGCAAGAATAAGTAGTTACTAGTTTAAAAAGATGTATTTCTTTGATTTTGTTTTGCATAGGCGATGACCTGCTGGAGCAAACTCCCAAGGAAAGTAATAGAAGATTTAGTCCAACCACGAGCTGCCCAGCAAAGCAAGGGAAGAGAGCTGTGGCAGCAGGGCAGGTAGGGGCAGTGACCTCAATGACAAGGGGTGAGGGTAACCAGGTTCATCCAACAGTCCAGATCACTGTACAAGACTGAAATGATGAGTCAAGTCTGAGATTAAGCCTGGAAATCAAGGCAGCAAGTCAAGGTCTGGGTCACTGGTAAACACTTGTCATGATAGAGCTGCCATGTAGCCTAGGCAGAGACCAAGGACAAGAGTCTCATCTTGGAAGCCTCTCTAGAGAGAAGAAGATTGCACCAATGAGACTTTTTGCAGTTCTGGTTCAAGGCTGGACAGCTGCACAGCCTGGGGCCCAAGCAGTCAAACCCCTGAGAAATGGAGGAGAATGTACTCAGCCCCGATACATCTTTGATTCTAGATGGCTTCATATCTAGACTGGGTACATATTTTATGCCAACTGCTTTTGATCCCCAAAGTATAAAATTTTACACTTCATGCTATACTGAAAAAAGTGGACTCGATGATGTAATAATTCTGAAATTAAAGTCTATACTTGTACACATGAGACAATTATAGAAGTTGGGTTAATTTAAGATGTGGAAGATAGTAGTGTAACACTGTGGGAATTGATCAGAAAATATTCAATGAAGAGGATGTCTTGTATCTCGCCAGCTTTTTCTTGTTCACCTCTGCAAATGGGTAGTACAGCAATTACAGCCACGGTCTCCTTTTGATCCTTAGGTGCACTGAAGTATTTTATTGATGCCATAGAATCTGCAACATTGGGCTTTTCTGCTTAGAACCTTTTTTGGTTCTACGGTCTGTAGTTCATTGTCATTTCTTGGTTCATGCCATTCCTTCCCACTCCACTGTTTTCAGTAGCTTTGCTCTCATGAACTGAAGCACCTAAGTCACTTGATCCTAGCTCCCAGTATTCTGGCCTGAAATGCTGGCAAGTGTCTCCCTTCTGGCCCTGCTGCAGAGAAGGCCACTGCCCCCCAGGCCTCTCCCACTGTGTGAATGAACACTCAGACCTCTCCCAGTGTGTCTTCCAGGCTGCTTTCAGGTGACATTTATTCAGCCTGCTGGCCGTGCTCCAGGCCATTGGGTCTTTGCTCTGGACACATTCAGATGCATCATGTGACACAGTCTCTGAGCCAGGGCTTGGGCTAGTCCAGCCTCCCTTAAATTGTATAAACAGACCTTGGACAGAGAGGCAAAAATGGCCATACTTGAACTCCAGGAAATTTATGCTGTGACCCTTTCTAATAAAAATACACAAGGTGAGCACTTCAGCTGCTCTTTTTTCATGGAGAGGCGGAAGGCCACTTGTAAAGGCAGACATTGAATTAACCATGTGTATGGAGTTCTAGTCATCATCTTCTAGTATCCTATCTTTTTTAAATTAAGGAATGCAATTCCTTGGTAATTATAGAAGGAATTTCCTTGTTGCATTCAAAGTTTTCTAGAAATTAACAGGTGTTTTGCAATGTATATTTATTTAGTGCAATTTTTAAAAAACTGATGCAGGGTAATGACACCTCCAAATATAAGGGTAGAGTACTGGCAATAAAAATCTGTTTATCTGTAAGGCATACAGCCAGTGCCGCAGCCCCTAAAATGTTTCTTCTGTCAAGTAACACTGTCTCCTGTCCTTGATCTCCACAGTGTCACCATTGTGAAGTGGATGAGTTCCAAAATACGCAACACTGTTAAACCTAATTGTTGTACAATTTCAAATGCAATGGCTGCATAAATATCTGGCTCTTCTCCCAGACATTGATTCTGAACTCAAATAAACCTGTTCTAGAACCAAAGAGGAGCAGATTTTCACATTCATTGAGATAATCTAAGATTTTTCTGGCGATGTTTTTACACACTGAGATTATAGCGTTTGCTTAAAATTTTGGCAGTCCAGAGGTGGTCTCAGCATCAGCCATTTGGTTGCTGCAAGTCATAAATTTTTAGTTGTTTTTTTGCAAAGTACTCTGGAGGTCATTCACCTGCTTGTGCAGTATACCGTAAATCCTGCTGCATATTTTTAGTGAAGTAAGTAATTTATGAGAAGTCCTAATCAAAAGATGCAACAATATAATTTTTCCATGCCTTATTCATGACATAGCAGTACCGTAGAACAGAAAATGTTTGCAGAGTTTGAATGATGTGACTTTTGAAGGCAGAGACTATAACATCTCCATCCAAGTACTTTCTCTTCTGTACAATCTCTTCTGTACTTAGCTTTGTTGGTGCTCTCTGAAAATACATTGGCTTTTGAATATATTTCAAAAATATATTTCAAAATTTGAGAACTCTGGGAATATATTAGTTAGGAGTTGCACCAAATTAAAAATAATCAAACAAAAATTGGTTGATATATTATTATTGAAGTCCATAACAAATTACTGTATATTATAGTGATGAAAATAGAATTTTTGTGGTCTAGATGGCTTTCTAATAGTCTTGTGGAAAATCAGGACTGCTCAAGGGCTGGAATCTTTAGCTAGATGATGAATTTTTTAAGGTACTAAAGATGGCACTGCAAGATGCCTTCATTACAAAAGGCACCGATCAGTGAAAAAACTGATCATTTGTTATTTAGTTACCAGTTGGGAGACTAACTGGACACCAGTTTTCATTTCTTCTCATGTGTCAAGAAAATACATGGGATGCTTCTGTGAGCTAAATTTGAATGTAATATTTGCATAACAGGCAAAAATGTCTTACGGTGCAAAATCATATTTACTCTGTATCACCAGCACAGTATTGAAACAAGACTCTGAAAAGCTGAACAGCAAAACTGAATTAAAACATGCAAAGTAATTTCCATTTGCAGGGTTATTTATTTTGTACTTTCCCCATTATTATCATCCTTTATTTTGTTGTAGTAATATTTTAGATGTACTAGAACTAGTGACATGTTAATTGCTACTGTCCATTTTGATGGACATTAATGCTTTAAGGTTCAAACTCTAACTTAATTTAGCCCAGTAGCAGCTCTTTCTAGCTAAACAAAGCTAACAAGGCTGCCATGTAGATTTAATAGCAGGTACTATGTACCAGTGAAGTAAGGCAAAGCATCACTTAAAATCTATAAAAATAGTCTGTCTATGTGACCTCTAATCTACAAAACATCCAGTATACCAAGCAGCTGTAAAAGCACTGGGACTGATTTAGTTTTTGAATTAGAGTAGTGAAATATAAAAGCTATATCGGACGTCCTCATTGCTGCTGAAATGCCACTTGACCAGAGTCAGCAGTCAACAAGCCTTTGTTACGTGCAGAGGAGTCAGTGCTGTGTTAGCTACTGAAATGAGAGCTGCTTGCATAAATGCAAAAATTCTAGCCATTTGTAGTTTTGACCACTCAAAGTACAATCCACAACACCACTTATGACAGTTATGTAAAGAGTTGGAGATCTGTTTGTTGCTCATCTTGTAAAGAACCAAGGCTTTGGCTACTTTTGCCCCTGCCGGACTCTGTCAGGGAAGCTAATTTACAGCTAAAACAGTGTGACACTCTTCCACAGAACAGTAAAAGATGCTAAAATCAGATGTAACATATATTTTCCAAAATTTTGAAGATAATTTAAGTTTACACTAATTTCTTAATATGTGAAAAAATCTTCCAGAATACATACAGCCATGTATGTATGTGCAGCATCTCCTACATTACATTGTAGGCAGGGAATTGACATAGTGGTGAGGATGTTACCTCAGTATTGTCTCTAATACTCTGGACAATTGGTAAAAAGTGAAAAATTAGGGCATGTGCAGGTTGATGTGCAGTAATAACTATATGGGCAGGCCCTTTTAGCTCCTCCCTTTTGTTTCCAATTCAGTTTGCCTTCACTCTACGATAGCAGAGTTTTCTCTCATCTAGTCCCTGAAGTGTTCTTGTGACATAACTTCATTCAATGATGGAGGAACTCCCTGAACTTCTTTTGGACTGTGGTCTGAATAACTCCTGTAGTACCTGGTACCCAAAAGGAAGGATAGAAGCAAATTGCTATTAATTAACCAGTTAGTGAACAATGAAAATGGACAATACAGCCTAAATTCCTATTCCAAATAATTTGTAAAACAGAGGTTTCTGGAGCTCTTCCTCAGGGCTGGAGCATTAGAGAAAAATCTCACTGTAGAAGAGTCTTCAATAAAAAGTATCTCCTAGTGAAACTCATGGTGGCTTTCAGGTCTCAGAAAAGGCATGATATTGGGGCAGCAGAGGGATGGGTAGTGACCCCTCTCGGGTGGCCAGTGACATCACACAAGGAAATGGAATGAAGCACTGTCAGGGGAGATTTAGATTGGATATCAGGAAAATGTTCTTCACTAGAGGTTCACCACAGGTGGTTGTTTACTGGAACACCCAAATCCCCAGGGGAATGGTGATGGCACCAAGCCTGTCAGAGCTCAAGGAGTGCCTGGACAGTGCTCGATTATCTTTATGCATCCTTTCCAACTTTAGAATAACCTAAAATATCTTGATATTCTATGATTCTATAGGCTTAAAGGATGTGTTTTTGCCTTACCAGGTTCCCAAGTAGATTCAGGGGTTTTTTTTGGTAAATATATTGTCATCTTATATTTTGGAATCAAACTATTTTCCTAATTTTTATGTGCATGTGAAATACATTATCATAGCTTGTTATTTTACTATTAAACAATATAAGGTTAATACAACAAGAAGCATTGTGTTTGTAGTGATATTTTTGTTGAGGTGACTAAGGTTAATAAATTTGATTTAAATTTGGGCATCATAATTCTCTGCTAAAAAGTATTCTGATGGTGAAGAGAAGCTGTAATGACTATTTTGAACTAGCATTTTCTGAACAGAGAACTTTACAGTCAACGCATGAATTGCTAACTAAATCTAGTTTTTAATTTCCTGGAAGTAAGCCAGCTGTAATGTAATGTAATGTAACAGGACTAACATAACTGGAGTGACTGCATTTAACTTATTATCAGAATTGATTTTAGAAATGAGATGAGAGTCCTGTGACCTCTCTTCCTAATTAAAAAAAAAAAAAAAGAAAGAAAAAAAGAGAAAAATATTGCATATTTTTCTTAAAGATCACAGAAAGAACCAAGACAAGAGTTACTCTGAGCACCATCTGTATATGTCCATGCTTTCAGCCTTACAATCTTGCTTTAGATTTCACTTCACTGTCTTTCTTTCTTGTGTAGTGAGCAGAAAGATGCCTGTACTTCTCAGTGCAATTTTTCCATCTCACTTTGGGGTAGAATTGTGGGCCTGATATTTCTGGGCCTGAGAGATTTTAGTCTGCTAGCAGCTGCTAACTTTTTCCCAAAGAAAAAATTCTCAAGAAAGCTTCTTCTCAAAACAGCCTTGGCAAACAACTATCCTTTCTCAAAGCAATCTTTCTCCAGGTGGTGTTTTGCTGTTTCTCTAGTCTAACCAGTGGGACTAGAGAGGTGTCATTCCTATTCACCAATCATGTTAAGTCTGTATTGAAACACCTTATAAAAGGTAGCAAGAATTAAACAATAAAGCAAATTTTCTATGCTCTTTGCCTTCTGAAATATTTGGAGTCTCTCATCTTTCTTTTATGTCTTACAACGACATAGAATGAGTTGCATTTGAGGTGTCTATCCCTTGTCACTGACTCTGGAGGTTACTATCTAAAGGACTATCTTGGAGTGGATAATGCTAGCTAAGAACAATCCTGCCTGTACTTTACAACAGTGTCAGTGGAAGAAGAATGGATGGTTACTGATTATAATAAAACTATATGTTTCTAGAGTATTTTACCTGATATTTTTGTATTTTATATGCATAATCTTGGTGACATACTTCCAATTATATCTCATTTATACCCCTGTAAATCACTTCTAACTGATTTACTCCAGGTCAAACTTCGTGTCTGCAGTTGTATTTCTCAGACAAGAGGTAAATGCAACTGCATATTTCAAATGGGATTTCAGCTGTTTGTCCTGAAAACAAGAAGGAAGATGGTCACAATTTGAGTAACTCATAAAAGTAAAGTGATCTTTTTACCTATGACATATTATGCATTAGTAAGATATTAACAAACACCATTAATATGAGAATCAGAACTATTTCAATATAAAGGCTGTAAAAAAAGATTTACCTTTTGGTTCTGCTTTCAAATTGCAGTATGTTACCTTCAAAGCCAGTTTCGATTTTCTCAGTTTCTCTTCAGGCTATGGTAATAAATAATAGTATCAAAGAGAAAAGCGAATTACCAAGCAACTGAAAAGAATTCAAAATGCCATGAGCAATTGAAAGGGTTGATGGTATGAGTGACAAAGGCTAAAAACTAAAAATCACTCTTGTTTTTAATGGATCATGGTGAAATATAGGGTCCCTCTGGAAAGAAGTAGGAGCAGGAATCAGACTCTTCAGGTGGTGGAAGGAAGATGAGTATTTGGTGTTCTGAAATGCATGGGTATACAGAGCCAGAAGTGCACACAATTACTAGGGGTCATTTGTGTGAGTGGCAAGGAAGCTGTGGAGGAAGGGCTCTGAGGTTTGTGATAAAGCAGGGGTCCTCTTAACACAGCATGGCCATCACAGCTTTCTTTTGGAGGAGCAGTCAGTCAACCTTATGGCAAAGATTTCATAAATGGTTTCTTCTACACTGTCTGCAAATACAGCAGTAATTTGAAATTGATACCGATTAGAAGATTCATAGTAGCAGTTTCCCAGGCTCTAATTTTCTTCAAAGGAATATGAATAAGGTGGAAAGGATATTGGAGGTCTAATTTTTTAAAAGTACTGATAACTGGCATGTTGAGTCTGATTTTCCAAAAAACTCACATTTTGAAATGATGTGTCATAGAGACAAATATGAGATCTGGTTGAAAGAGGATGCAAAACTATGACTCTGAAGAAAGCATTAAATGATGGTCCTGGGTCTTTGTGCAGTGTTCAGTGGTGTTAATACTCTTGGACTGAAAACAGAAAAGACAACAGGTGCAAATGCTGTTGGTTGTAACAGTTTATTGTGCTTGCAGCCAACGTAACACAAATCAACAGAAGACCTAGTACTGGAACAAGCTGAAGCACACATTGTCCCAGTAGATCATTTTCCTTCCTGTCTGAGCTCATTAATTTTAGATCACTAACATCGTTTGCGTCCCAACCCCAAACTTTATGGGTGCAATATACATTATTAGGATATCTGAAATATTATGCGATTCTCCCTTGAGGATAAAACAAGTTCCTGAAATTGTAGTAAGTAGGGTTGGGCAAAACAGAAGAGCTGTAAAAAACTCCCTTTATAAAAGGGCATGCCGGAGAAGCCCAGAACAGTTTTTACACCTCTCTGTAAACAGAGCTGTAGACAGTTGCCTGATTCATTAAGACAAGTAGCCTGGTGTTATTTTGGGCTGGGATTTATTTAAAATATTAAAGGACAGACCTAACAATTTGTCTTTATTTCCTTCCCTCCTCCCCCATCCTGGCCATTATACCTGGGATTATGCTTTGACCCACCTGCCCTTGACCTTTCTATTCCACACCCCATAGCCAGGACAATCCATGCCAAAAGATCAAATCATCCTAATTTTTTTTTTTTTTTTGTTTTAAAGTAAGTTTGTTCTTTTTTCCTTATGAAGCATTTTTGTATGAAAGGATACCATATGGCTCTAGGTCAACAAAATCCTTTATAGAAATACTGCTTCCTTTCCTGCTTAAATGAGTAAAGGTTCCCTATCAACATTCACAAAGGATTTCCCTATATACTGAGCAATGTATAAAAGCTAAAGTGGTTTTGGCCACCTTCCAGGCATTAGAAGAAATTCAATACTCGGTAGCTTCTAAATGGAAAGAATTAAAATTAGCATCCCACTTCCTTCTCATATATTGGGAGATATTTCTTATGCACTGATTATTGGCTAAAGGTTACTGTTCTCATCTCTATCTAGTAAAGTTTCCTTCTACTGCAGCCACCCACCCTAACTAAAGGGCATGAGACTCTTTTTTTTTTTGGAGATCAAATGGATTTAATGCGTTTTCTCATTTTGGCGAATCACTTTCATTTTGGTTCTAAGTTTTCTGCAATGACCTAGCTTTGCATAATAACTTAGGAAAAAGTTGCAAGACTCTTGTTTAAACTCAAAATTTGAAATGGTCTTGCTGCTGAAAGTGCCTACTGAACACCCCTCCATCCTTTCAAATGATTGCGAAGCACTTGTGTTGCATTGTCCATTGAAGGGTTAATTTGCAAATGTGGATACTGATATTTGAGTTGTGATAATATCTTTCCATGGTATTAAAACAAATTTCTGCCCTCAATATATAGGTTAGTATAACAATGATGATACATTTCAGTTTCCAGTGTAATACCATGTTGATTTTTTTACTACCCTTAGCATTTCCTTGTTGTTTGGGTGGATTTTTAAATTACATGTCGACCATTTTGCAAATCTAATATTTGTAGGTGAACAGTTTTATGAATATACTTTAGTACTGTAATAAATCTTTAGATGGTATTATTAGCTAACCTTATATAGAATGTTCCTGTAATTGAAAAGGCCTCTTAAATTCAAGCACTTTCTTCTTGGCTCTCAGTTGAGAAATGCATTCAATTTGAAAATTATAGACAGCCTATGGAAGTTGCTATTTTCTAGTATATGGAGGATAATATTTTTTAGTATATGGAATATATATATATATATATATATATTCCATCTAAATTGCTGACATATCCATTACTGTATGTCAAATGTTTTTAATTTCAACAAGTTTGCAATGGATATCTGAATCTGTGTGATGTATGCTTCCAAAGTCTCATGAAGTTCTGTCTAGTGGGCATACTCCATCTGGCATTTCCAAAGCTACTTTACAAGTCAGAGAACAACATGCATCTCAAATATTTTATGAAGTGATTATTTTGAATTGATAATTTAAAGAAATAACTCAAAGAGCCACAGAAAATTCATTATTGTTGATAGGTTTAGAGATGTAGGATGAAATCTGATCAGACTGGTTGGGGCTGTAAAGCAAGACTCCCTGGATAGAAACGCTGGGTCTGGCCTGGGGGAAGCAAAACAACCTTTCTTCTCTAATGGAAGAAATAACCTGGAAAGCAAGCTTCTGGGCCTGTGCTTTTCTGGAAGACTAAAAACTTGCATGGTGAGCATTGCATGAGTAAGAATATATGTATGAGTAAGGTTATATAAGGCTGAATTTCTGAGCTTAATGAAACTGATGGAAATGTTACTGCTTGCTTTAACAAGGACAGGATTCAGGACAATATTAAAAATAATTAACTATGCAAAATGTAATTAACAATGAATTCTAATTACCTACCTGTGGAAATTGTGCCTTTATTGTCACAGTTTTTCCTTTTTTTTTTTCACTCCTCTGTACTCTGAATTCCTTTTCCAACACCACCTCTTCAACTGGGCTGTGTCAGCTGTGCAATATACTGTGATTCACACAACACTGTTTTCACAAAGAAAAATTGTCACAGGAGAAGAACTTGTTAAAATTTTGATTGTAAGCAATAATTGTAATTTTAAACTGGAATAATATAAGATGGGAAAAGGTTAACCTAATTCTGCTTAATGGAGAGACAACACAGTTTCCACACTAGAACTTACATGACTGCCCAGTAAAGGCAGGAGTGAAATCACCTTGGAAGTGCGGAAGAATGTAAAGGATATAGGTTGGAAGGGACATCCATTAGAGAAAGGATGAGAAGTAGAAGGGCTGTTACTACTGAAAATGAGAAAGGAGCAGAAAGCCATGCACACAGATGGAAGATCTTGTTTCATTGTTCTGAGGAGGTGTGAGGAAAGACAGGATACTGATTGCAGACAAGAGGCTTGGATTTCTGAACATGGAAGCTGCTTCCTTTGTTTGGTTATTCTTCTCCTTATGTAAATAAAATTTATTCAGTAACAAAAATGGTTAGTAGAAAGTGCTATTGTGATTGTTTAGAAATATTAGTGAATATGGGAAAGGAGGAGAATCCTCTCATGTCCTTACTGTCCTATTTTCCCCCTGCAGAAAGCACTGGTGTGGCATAATAATACGTATTGAACTATTTGAACAGATGGCATTCTTTGCAAATAACACAGTAAAGGAATAATGGGCCTTATCATGAGCTTTTAATTGTACAAAACTGAAATTTAGGCAAACTGCTCAGTTCAGAGAGTATTAAAATAATAAAGGCTAATTGTAGAAATTTCTCACTTTCTTTGGGAAAGCCTCCATCCTTCAGAAGTAAGCCAGGGAATTCTCTGAGACTTGTTTTAAGCCTGAAGTGGACTGCATTTTGTGTTTTGTGAATAATAATACACAAAGGCCTCCAAACTCAGTGGGACAGCTCAACACAAATGGCTCTTGACGAAAAAAAAAAAAAGATACAAACAAAACAGGCATTGTCTTGTAGTGAGCAGCTAGGCACTGCTCTTACAGAGATGGTTTTGTGTCCCATTTGCATGCATAACACTTCTTGATATTCACTAATGAGAGACAAAAATGCCCCACATTCCACTGTTTTAACTAGAATGGATTCCCTGGAGCGTACACATTTAAAATAATTATTAATTAGCAAAGATTTCATGCTGACACTGAGAAGACCTGCAGGTAGGAATAGATACTATTTTTATGTAAACATATACTTACTTATTTTTGTCCCTTTTTCATGAGAAAAAAAATGCTCTCACCATTTGTTCATTGCCTCTTATGGTTTTGCACCTAGTTACTTGAGAATGCAATTGCCTCATATTTATGACACTGATCTTATCAATACTTACAAACTCATTTTCACAACAGAAATAGAAAGAAATATGGCATTGTCCAGATTGTCCAAAGATACTTGTCTTCCTTCTGCCTGTTCTTCTTCAGATTCTTGTGATAGATTTACTTTATTCAATTAATGTCCCTCCCCACCTCCTTAGGCTGGCCTGACAGTGTTACAAATTGGAGGTGAGTGTGCTAAGTGCATGGAGGTGAGAGTACCATTCACGCTACCGACCCCACTTTCTTCAGCCTTCCATGGTTTTCACAGCACCACGATCCATTTTTCCTACATCCTCCACCTCTACAGCACCTTGCCTCTTGTAGAAGGTGGTGTGGCTACTCTACCACATTTACAACAAAAGAGATGTCTCCTGCCCACAGCCTAACATTTTTAAAGTACTCTGTATTGTTTATAGGTGTTCCAAGAGGTGGATCAGAAAATGTGGCCTCTTGGTTTTAGTGTGTCTTTCATTTTGATGTGTTTAATTTTTGCTTTAATCTATAATAAGACTGAATGATCTAGAATATGCCTAGAAGTGGATACAAGTAAATGAGTGACTGTATCTGAGCATGAAAACTAGATTTTTCCATGTCCAATGATTTCTCTGGAGCAAGTAAGAAAGATGGGCACAGATTTTGACAGACTTGTAGTGGATGCAGAGAGCTGACGTTCCTTCCACCTCACTAACTCTCTGCCCTGCAGCTCCTGAGGATGTTGGTGTCTCTAAGGCAAGGTCATCATAGAATCGCAGAATGGTTTGGGCTGGAACAGATCTTAAAGATCATCTCATTCTAAACCCCTTGCCATGGGCAGGAACACCTTCCACTAGACCAGGTTGCTCAGAGCCCCATCCAACCTGGCCTTGAAGACTTCCAGGGATGGGGCATCCATAGTTTCTCTGGGCAACCTGTGCTAGTGCCTCAATACCTTCACACGGAAGAATTTCTTCCTAATGTCTGACTGGAGTGTGCATTTAAAAATTCATCAGATACACTTAATGATTATCTTGGGTGTAAAGCAGGTTGCTTGAGCAAGCTGCAGCACCAAGAATGATGCCTGGAGAACTGATTTGCAGGATCATATAACCATCCCTGCTTTAAGATGGAAATATGCATCAGGAGAGTGAAACACAAGGCTTGGAGTGGTAACATTTCAACAGGTTCGCTAAACTTGCCTTCTGAAATGTGTCGGACCTTCATTACCTTGGTCAGTCTGAAGTTATATAGCTCGCCATCGTTATGTAAATAACATCAGAATAACAGCTATTGGTGGACTTAATACTGCAAATGCTCCGTATAAAGACAAACTTCAGATTCCTGAAACTTCAAATTTTCTGGTTATTTGAAAACCAAAATTACTTTTAATGATGCAATCAAATAAATTATTCATGTAGTTGTACCAGACATATTTTCTCTCTGGAAAATGTGGCAGGTGCTTTTTTTTACAATTGAGAATGCCATTTGATATTGCCCCATGCTATTACAGTGCATTTCAAATGGAAAAAGAAATCTTCATCAGAATTGAAATCTAAATCTGGAAATACAAAATAATCCTTAAATTCTTCATAAGATGCTCTAGCTTTGAATTTCTATGATTACTGCACCCAAATACGATTTTTGTTGAAGTGAGTATGTACCTGCTAATTGGACCAGTGATTCAAATCTAATGAGTTGGATTGTTGAGTACTTTTCAAATTCTTCACACCAAGAGTTCCAGGAAAGGCTATTGCCATTTTTTATTAAATAAAGGTAAGAAAACTTCTGGACATCAGTGCAGACTGTCTAAAGATGATCATCTTGAAAAGCCAAACCAGAACTATCAGTGAATGTTGCATATACAAATTATCTTACTTAGGTATGAATTGCAAATAATTTAAACAAGCAGTAGGCACAATCAGTTGGTTATTGCAGTTTCAAGCAAGTTTTCATAATTCCTTTTAGATTGGGCACCATACATAAAACATAGAATCATAAAATATGCTGAGTTGGAAGAGACCCACATGCATTGTTGAATCCAACTCCTGGCCCTGCACAGGACACCCCCAAGAGTCACACCCTGTGCCTGACAGTGCTGTCCCAATGCTTCTTGAACTCTGTCAGGCTGGTGCTGTGACCACTTTCCTGGGGAGCCCATTCCAGTGCCCAAACATACTCTGGGTGAAAATATCTTTCTTAACATCCCACATAAACCTCCCCTGGCAACTTCAGGCCATTTCCTTGGGTCTTGTCACTAGCCAACACAAAGGACTGTGTATGTCCCTCCTCTTCCCCTCATGAGGAAGTTGTAGACTGCAATGAGGTCTCCCCTCAGTCTCCTCTTCTCCTGGTGGAAGAGATGGACTGACCTCAGGGCCTTCTCATACAGTTTGCCCTCAAGGCCCTTCACCATCACTGTGTCCCTCCTTTGGACACTCTCTAAGAGATTTATATATTTTTTTCTTTTATATTGCAGTGCCAGAAAACACACACAATATTCAAGTTGAGGCCGCCCCAGCTCAGAGCAGAGTGGGACAATCCATCCCTTGCCTGGCTGGCCATGCTGTGCCTGATGTCCCCAGGACAGGGTTGGCCTCCTGGCTGCCAGGGCACACTGGTGACTCATGTTCAACTTGCCATCAACCAGGATCCCCAGATTTCCTGCGGCTCTCCAGCATCTCATTCCCCAGTTGGGATGCACATCCAGGGATGTCCCATCTCAGGTGTAGAATTTGGCACTTGTCCTTGTTGAAATTCATTACCCAGCCCTCCGATTTGTCAAGATCTCTCTGCAAGGTCTCTCTGTCTTTGGGGGAGTCAACAACTCCTTCCTTCCAATTTAGTATCACTGGCGAACTTACTTAGTATCCAAAGTCATTTATTAAGATATGGAAGAGTACTGGCCCTAAAATGGAGCCCTGCCAAACTCCACTGGTGACAAGTCACCAGCCCAATGTAACCCCACTGACTATAACCCTTTCTGTCTGACCCATGAGCCAGCTGCTCACCCATTGCATTTGTTTATCCAGCTGAATGATGCACAGGCACAGCAATGAAACTGATGGGCCTGTAGTTACCAGAGCCATCTCTCTTGCCCTTCTTGAAAATTGGGACAACACTGATGGATGCTGGCACCTTCAAAGGCATTTTCACAGGGCACCTTGTTAACTAGCTCCCTGACTGACCAGCCCGAAGTCTGCCCTCCTTATATCCAGAGGTAAAGTTTTGATGGCACTTTTCCTCCTGCCAAGAGAGAATTTCAGCTGGGTTGCCAAGACAGCCACCAGTCATGTCACTCATGACACCCTCTCAATTAGCAAATTAAAAAGTCAAGGAGGGCACCTTTCCTAGTCACCTGCCTTAACACCTGTATCAAGAAGTTATTGTCTGGGTGTTTTAGGAGTCTTCTAGACCTGTTTGTACCAGCTATGTGGTATTCCCAGTAAACATCCAGCAAGTTGAAGTCTCCCAAAAGGACAAGGGTGGTTGATTCAGAGGTGTCCCTTAGTTCCTTAAAAAAAAAATGCATCAGTGTTGCCATCCTGGCTGGGTGACCTATATTAGACTCCCACAACAACATTCGCTTTATTTGTTTGTCCTTCAATCTTTACATTTCAAAGCAGTTTTTATCCCTGTCTGGATTACGTCCATATGACTACTTTCTTACATTTTCAGTCTGCCAGGTAAGACAACAGTAAAGTATTTCCCATCCTGGTGGACTAACATGTAGACATTTGGGAAGGTTTTTCAAAGGAAACTAGTTTTGGTTTTGAAAGCTTATATTTTAAAAATTCTATGAGTAACTTGAGGAAATTGAGTATTTCTATATTTTTATATAAATTTTGAGGCATTTCAGAAATTTTGAACAGTATTTTACTTCAAGTGCCTACTACATCTTGATCCAAGAGAGGTCTATGATAAATGACAGGCTAACCAGTTAGGTCATGGTTGTATTTTCTACTTTGAAAATGAAGCCTGGAGTATCAAAGTCTCTGTTTTATTACAATGCTTCTTACATAATAACAACTAAATGTTGTGTACCTTTGCCTAAATGCCAGCAAATGGTCTCAGTTCTGTTAGCATTTCATTGACATTCAGTCTGTGGCTTCATGTTGGCCAAAGCCAATAATAGTCCCATCTGCCAAGTCTTGATCTACATTCCTAATTCTTTAGCTGCCAGGGAACAGGAGTCTAAGTATTGTGAGAAACTTGACTTTTGGTTCATTTGAATTTCAAACTACTAATATACATTCCCAACAAACTTATGCTGAAGGATGATTATTTGCCTCAGAACAGTTTCTCCCTTGTGCGGTCAACATTTGCCTCCAGACTCCTGTCATTGCTTGCCATTAGCAAGTTTGCACGTTATTCCCCAGCATCCTTATTCCTTTGTGTGTAGTGGCATCACGTTACTGTTCCCAGCCTCTGTTCCTTCCCTGGTTACAGAAGATGCAGAGGAGGCAGAGTTACTGGTCTTCTTTGTATTGGTCTTTACTTACAAGACCAGCAATGGGCAGAAACTGATGCACAGGAAGGTCCGCCTGAATATGAGTTTAAAGAAACTGTGTGGATGACCTTGCACTGGAACAGATTGTGTTGTGGAGTCCCCCTCATTGGAGATAGCCAGGAAGCATCAGGACACAGAATCAGAGACACAGTATTTTTACGGTTGGCAAAGACTTTGGAGGTCATCCAGTCCAACACCTCTGCCAAGGCAGAGTCACCTAGAGCAGGTTTAAACAGGAACGCAGCAAGGTGGGTTCTGAATGTCTCTAGAGAGAGACGCAATCCTGTGCCGCGTGCTCTACGATGACCCGGCTTGAGCAGGGAGGCTGGACCAGACGTCCAAGTGTGGTCCCTTCCAACCTCACCCCCTCCGTGATCCTGCTTATCTCCTAGCTACTCGTTACTAACCTTTCCCGTCTGAAACATTTAACAGCGACTTTTTTCTTAGAAATCAACAGTACAGTTTGCAAATGGCCCTCAATGCTTTAAACAACTTCTTTTTTTTTTTTTTTTTTTTTTTTTTTTTTTTTTTTTTTTTTTTTTTTTTTTTTTTTTTTGTAATCTCTGCCCGCTGGCTGTAAGGATGCTGTGATCTCCGTTACTAGCGGCGCGGCTCCGCCCGCCTGCCCGCGGCCCCGCGCCGCTCCCCGCCCCGCTGCGGGACAGGATGTCCCGCCTCCCGCCGCTCTCCCGATTGGCAGAGAGCTCCGCTGGCGTACGGGGGGCCGAACTTTCCCCGTCTCCAGTAGCGGCGGAGCTAGGGAGGGATCGGCGAGCGGCTCCGCCGGCGGAGGGGTGGGGGGTGGGCGGGCGAGGGAAGGAGGGGCGAGGATTACCCGGGGCCGAGCGGGCGGCGGTGGAGCGAGAGCAGGAGCCGCCGCCGTCGTCTGCCGCGGCTGCCCGGTGAGTGTGAGAGCCCCGACAGCCCCGCCGGGCTCGGGGGGAGCGGGGAGGCAGGGGCGGGCGCGCCGTGGAGCGCTGGTGGGCGGGCAGGCGGCGGGG
>VZUI01029764.1:0-27527 GCA_013401135.1 Cettia cetti | reverse complement strand
GAGGAGCAGAGCCGGGCAGAGCGGGGCAGAGCGGGGCACAGCCGGGCAGAGCGGGGCAGAGCGGGGCAGAGCCGGGCAGAATGGGGCAGAGCCGGGCAGAGCCGGGCAGAGCGGGGCAGAGCCGGGCAGAGCCGGGCAGAGCCGGGCAGAGAGGAGCAGAGCGGGGCAGAGCCGGGCAGAGAGGAGCAGAGCCGGGCAGAGCGGGGCACAGCCGGGCAGAGCGGGGCAGAGCCGGGCAGAGCCGGGCAGAATGGGGCAGAGCCGGGCAGAGCCGGGCAGAGCGGGGCAGAGCTGGGCAGAGCCGGGCAGAGCGGGGCAGAGCCGGGCAGAATGGGGCAGAGCCGGGCAGAGCGGGGCAGAGCGGGGCAGAGCCGGGCAGAGCTGGGCAGAGCCGGGCACAGTCCTCCTGCAGAGCAGTGCCCCGAGCCGAGGCAGCGCTGCTCACCGAGGGCACCACAACCCCGGCCGGGCAGAGCCCCCCTCCAGCGCGGTGCCCGGAGCCAGGACAGAGCCGGGCAGGGCCGGGCAGGGACCCCCTCCAGCCCAGCCAGCCCCGCTGGCCGCCCCCGGCCCGCACCCAGAGGGGCGAGGGGCGGCCGCAGGCACCGACCCCCAGCGCTCCTTACGTTCGAGAACACTCACACCACGAAGAACCCGCTAAAAACAGCCTGATTCGCTCAGATGCAGATTTTTTACTTCTTCCTTTTTGGCGAAGCAAAAACCTTAAATAAATCTCAACCAACAGCATCAGCCCCGAAAATCCCAAGGCTGGCAGGCCCGTGGGCTGCAGCCCCACACCAACAAACACTGAGCTGGTTCCAGAGGAGAAAATCGTCTCAGTGCAGGTGGTTTGTTATTTTGTTATTCTCAGAAAGTCTCTTCCCAGCAGATGTTCCCCTCTACCATGTGTGGCAATCCCAGCGCGCTTGAATTTGTGATTTTTCCTCCGCTAAGTGACGTTTTCAGGAAAAGGGAAATTAAAGGATAACAAGATGCAGCTATAGAAAGCTGGAGCTATACAGGCTAGTGAATTCTCTCTCTTGTTTTTTTTTTTTAATTTTTTTTTTTAGGAGAAGAACCATAATGTTAATGTTAGAAACCACTTTTCATATATAGCAATGATCAGCTTCATCTTTACACTTCTTTCCTTAGCTGCAGGAGAGTTCTCCAACAACGAACAATATAAATTTAAATTTAATTTCAACTGTTGCCATAACTGCCTCCAGTCAGACCAACTGCTGCGAATTCAAGTCAGAGCCCTGACATAAAAGTTACCTGAGCTACCTGCAACAGAAAAGTTCTTTGTTTTTGCCAAAGCGAGAAAAGAATAATAAAGGGATAAAATGTGGTTATTTCTCATGAAAGTGCCAGCTTCACAGTTCCCACAGCTAAAACGAAGCTTTTTTCCCCCCCATCTATTATGTTTCTAAAATTACACATTTTAGACAAATCTACATCTTGAGCTTGAGCGGTAGCCTAATAGCGCTAGCAAACAAATCATATAAAGCCGAGAAAATGAGTTATATTTAATCCTGGGAACGGCGCACAGAAGTTGTGCAATGTTTACAGTGAATAAATTCTGTCCGTTACTCAAAGGCTGCAGCCCGTGTCCTGCCCCGCGCTGCCGACGGCATCGTGCCCTCCCGCAGCCCCGGGCTGCCTCGAACTCATTAAAAATAAAAAGCCATTTCCAGCACGGAAAGGAAAGATGTAGCACGAGGAGTAATTTGGGGAAGAGGGCGAGCTGCAGAGCTGATCCTTCGTACGGCAGGCGAGCGCCCCAGCACAGGGGGATGCTGGATTTGCTTCTCACATTTTCTCGTTCCGCAGCAAAACGCTCCTGTGAGCCTTTGGCTGGGGAAAAGGGGGAGAGGGGAGAGGAAATGGGAGAGGGGTGGGCAGAACGAAGGGAGGGGGGAGAGGGACAGGGAGAGGAAAAGGCAGCGGGAGAGGGAAGGGAATTGCCCGCCCAGCGCCCCCCGCAGCCGTCCCTGCGAGCCCCGCTGCCCATCGCCCGCACAGCGCCGGCCCCAGCCCCGCGGGGCCCCCCCGAGACCCCCGCCCGCTCCCCGCGCCACGGGGAAACAGCTTCCCCTTGTTGCAAAACGCGCTAAATCATTGAATTTTTAAATCAAACCGACCGTCTCGGAGCCGTCCCGGCGCCGGCGGGGTGCGGAGGCTCCGTGGCGAGGGCGGCCCGGGGACCCCGCGGCCGTGTCTGCCGGTGCCTCCCCGGTCTGTGACCGGGACTCGTTGTCATGCTGGTTTGGTCGTGTTTTAAGCAAAATCGGTGACTTTCGTCCAGCTCTTTCCCTGTGGGGTTATTGCTGCGTTCCCGTGGCGTGCCTTCGTGTGTGTGTGTGCCTGCTTGTGCGCAATACAGGGATACGAAAGGACTCTTGAGGCCAAAATACCGTTTAATATTGGGGATGGGTTGTACAGGAGAAAGCCATTCTTCATCACATTGATCATTTCAACGTGTTTTATGACAAAGACAACAAACCGTCTCGTATTGGCTGGATTTTGACAAGGTGTAAGGAGTCAAAATCTTGCTTCTCTTTTGTCTGTAATTCCTCATGGTGACCTGTCAGGTAGCATCTGTCTGCTGTACAGTGGCAGTTCTACGAGTTTTATTGAAAGCTTTATTATACTGAAACTCTTTAAAAATTAGTAACAAACCACAGTGAAGGCATTATTATTTTTTTCTTTTGTTTTGTTTGTTTGTTTGGTGGAGGTTTCCCATTTAGAAAGGTGCTGCAGGTTTCTGGCTCCTTCACAGCTCACCTCTGTAAGGGTCACATAAATAACCGTGTTTTCCCGCGTGCCCTGTTTGCTGCTTCAGTAACATTTTGGAGGTGATGTTGGGGTTGCAGGGTGACCAGGTCACTGTGGCACAGTAGCAGTTGCACAAGTGCTCTCTGGAGATATGGAAGGAATGTTCAAAATGTTTGTGTTCATGTAAAAATGCAGTCAAAATATTCCTGATTTGACATTCTCCAGCACATCCCCCTCTCCCCCCAGAGATTAGATCTGAATACCTGAAGAATCATTTGCAAATTCCATAAACTGTAATTGGAAATCCTTTTCTTGGCTGGTCATAGGAGAAGGCAATGTTGAGCTGCAGTCGTGGCCGTGTTCTGACTGCCAGCTTGTGCTGTAATGAGTAGCTCAGAGTCTGTACAGTGATTCATACTTGGTATTCTGCAGACAAGTAAACAGTAATGATGTAATTTAATTCTAAAAAAGTTAGATCTGAATTCCGTACTTCATTTTACCAAAACACATTGAAACTTATTCCTTTAAATGTGTATGTGGAAACATGGTATGTTTCCATACACATACTGTAATTTACAGAGGAGGATACTACTCTGATTCTGGCTTTGTTCTTAAAGCAGAGGCCAAAGAGATCTTTCCATTAAAAGGGACAAGGATTTTAAATCAGCTCTCTTGCTAAGTATTATCTGTTGCATTGTTCTGCAGTGCTACTAAAATAGTGAGCATAAACAGATCACTGTATCTATACTTGGTTGTATTTCATTGTCTCTGTTGTTACTGCATGTCCTGATTCTGTCTGTGGGCACTGTTTTATTTTTAACTCATATTTTCAGAGCTCTAGTAAATGTTTGTAAATTCACTGCATTTTGTTTCTAGAGGATGCAGCTCCTTGATGATTACAACTTTGGCTGTGAGCTGTTTCCATGATGTGGAATTAGCAGCTGTCTGCCACACACCAACAGCTCTACAGCTCAGAACTGTGCCTGTGTGACATCTTGATGCCATTCTTGCTGATGGAGAGAAACAGGACTTTTTAGTTCACTTGGTGGCAAATTGTTGAGAAGAAGAACTTTCCAGGGATCCGGATAATTTTTACCATGGACTCCTCATCTGTCCAGCAGGATGTTCACTTGGAGAGCAGAAGCAGTAATGGGGCTCCCAGCAGCTCTGAAGAACTTTTGGATTGTAAAGCCAAGTCACAGCTAGTACCTACAGATGAAATTAACAGTAAGCTATTTAATATGCACCAAATAATTTCCCAGTTTTACCCAGGCTTTTTTTTGTAATCATCTGTGTTATTGTTCAGCTGAAGTTTTTCCTTGAGGTCAGGAATTTCTTGTACAGCAGTTTTAAGTAAGTTTGGTGAAGTCTATAGCTCTGTATGTAAAACTGTTTTTTAGCTGTAGAAATTGTTCTTTTGAAAGCAAAACCAAACTATTAACTTAAATACTATCAGCTGTCAGGTGAGTATTTGTTGTTCAGGGTGTTAGTTTGTCTTCAGATAATGTTTCCAAGAGTGTATACTTGAAACTCTCTAGAATGATCAGTTCAGAAATGACTGTTCCAGGGTAAACTTGTGACTGAAGTACTTTATTCTGGCAGAAGAAATCTTCTTAATAAATTAGATCACTTAGGCAAAACTCAAAATGTCTGGCTCTGCTTCCCTTTATGAAAGAGAGATGCTGGCATGTACTCTCCAATTTATCTCAAAGTAACTTTTATATATAGACAGCTCTGTAATAAAATAATCATGCAGCTGTTTATGAGAAACTATTTAGAGTCCACTATCTGAGTAGGTTATAGAATCAAACTTGAGCTGTGTGGGTTATCTAGTCCAACCTGCTGCACTGAGCACACCTAGTTCTGGAGCAAGATCAGGTTGCTCAGGGCCTCGTCCTGTTGAATTCTGAAAGTGTCTGTAGAGGGAGGTTTAGCAGCCTCCCTACCCTTCCAGTATTTACCTCCTTTCATTGTGCAGGTATTTTCCCTGCACTGAATTGATATCTCCCTGTTTTCCTGGCAGGAGTCTGAGGTTGTGTTGGTGTATAAGGATGTGGGGCTGGCTGGGTGGAGAGGTGTGTACACTGTGGCTGCATAGATACACAAAAACACAGTGCTTCCTTATGTAAAAGGAGGTGACGTGTTGAGGTTGAGGCCTTCTGGTACCACAGGTTTGTCACCTTGGCATGGCAGCAGAGAGGAGGCCCTGACACTTTATTTGCTTTTCTTAGGCTGCCCTCAGAGTGGCAGAGTGTAGTTAGGTGATGATTCATTCATCTTTTATGGAGCTGGAGATCACACACTCCTGTTATCTTCTGTGTTGGACAATCAGATTGTGGCTTACAAATAGATAGTGTTTCTTTCTACTGTTTTTATTCTAATTGAATCTCCTTGCCCATTATTCTAAAAAGACTGCAGCTGTATTGCCACTACTGCCTTAAAATTACTTTAGTTCAAGGATTTTGAGTGTCTCCTGGCCTCAGAAAGTTGTCTGGAAACCATTCCTTCAAAATATTGCTCCAGCATCCCTTTGGTATATGTGTATTACTCACTGTTGTGAAGAAAAAATGTGAATAAAGTATAAACCTGATGCAGTTTCTGAGATGGGCAGAAACAATATGTTTGAATCTATGAGCTGTCTTCTTATTTTGGGCTTTTTATGGCTATTCTTAGTATTGACACCTATTTTAAATTTGGTTTTGCCAATATTCTAGTTTTAAAATGTTAGTCATTAAAAAGCAGTCTTTCCCTCTGTCCTCTTTTACATCCTTGTTGAACCCACTCCTTTCATCATGCCTGCAACTGTTTTTGTGACAACATGACAATCTAAATCAGAGAAGTGATTAAGGCTAAATGGCCTGAAATGTCTGCATGACAGATAAGATATTAAAAAGTATTTTGATTCAAATCTTAGAGCTGATGGGTTTTGGCAACCTAAGTCTGAAAGCCTTATATTTCTACCCAAATTCAGTTTCCTCATTCAGTTTCCTCTGTGCTGGTTCACACTGAGCTGGCTTGAGGGAAGATGTACTGCAGAGGTGGGAACTTGATTTTTGCATTTGCAAATACTTTGTGATCGTAAATGTTAAATGTTTTCCACTACCTTTAGGGGAAGAAAAAAAATCTTGCATATTATTCCAGTTACTTCAGTGATAACATGGTATGGGAATGAACAGAAAGGCAGTGGCTGTTTTAGTGCTCTGCTCATTTGAGATCTATAGTAATTAATTTAAAGTTAGATACACAGCTTTTTTGCAACAGCAGGTTCGTAATTGTTCGTAGTCCCCAGCCAAGTGAAATAGAAATGTGTAAGAAATCCAGAGAAAAAACTTGTGAAATGTTTATCTGGTTTTGAATATGCATTTTTTTCCTGCTGGAAAAGAAAAATACTAGTAAGTGAGGATAAACTTTGTGTTGAAGTGGTTCTTGAGTTTATTTTTAATTGGTAGGTTTCTTATTTTGATACATATGAGCTTCACTACTGTAAATTTGATGAAGATACCCTGTTTGAAAAAATGTAAACTAGTTTAAAATTGAGAAACTGCTTGGGCCAGGCTGGAAATGGGGATGGTGGATGCTTTCTCCCCCATGCCCTGCTGCACATCAAAGAGCTGAATCATTCAGCACAGGCCTGCAGCTGCTGAGCTTACTTCTCCTAGATTGCCCCTCAGAGTTCCTTACACTCAGTGTTTCATGCTTCTGAACCTAACAAGATTTAAAAACCTCTGTTTTGAAGATATTTTATATGATGGCTTTTGAAGGCAACAGAGTAAAGCGAATGAAAAGTACTTGTTCTGGTCTTTTAAATTAAAGAATCAAAAATCCTCTATGAAATTTCTCCTGCCAGTTGCTGTCAGTAGTGTTTCCATATTCATACAATGTAAAGGCAGTAGTGCTGGCATTGTATGTGGGTGGAGCTATGAAGATGAATGGGGTGGCTTGAAATGTAGTTCAGTAAAACTTTCTTTTCCAGCTACCAGTAATAACATCAACGAAGTGCCAAATGAAGAGGGAAGTCTGGAGATAAACAGCGAAGTGGATGCCTGCCAGAATGGGCCAGAGTCGCTCTGCCCTGACTCTCCTGTGTCTTTTGATCCTTCCAGCAGTGAGCAGGGTGAAGAGTCATCCCCAGGTGTGACTGGTTTCCATGACAGCCTAAGGAAGTCTCAGGGAACTAGTGCTGAGGGCATAGCTCTTAGAAAAGAAGCTTTGCAGTCTCTCAAACTAAGTCTTCCCATGCAAGAAACTGAATTGTGTAAGCATCTGTTTTTGGTGGTGCCCCTGCTTTCTCTTGCTGCATAAAGCTTTTTACTCTGAGCCTGGCTCTGGACTCCTGTAACATTTAAGCTTGAACTAAACTTCATTTTTGCAGTTAACTTTTACTTGGAACTACAATTCATTTTCTTTCAGTAAACCACCCTCTGCTGCAGCTAAGGCATGTGCCTTACCATTTAAAACTGGCTCTTTGCTGGAGGGGAAATCACGCTTTCTGGGGCTGAAGCTATTCTAATCTTCTTGATTATTAGGAGTAACAGGTGACAAAAAAAAGAACAGCAGAACCAGGTGATTTCAAGCTAAGAAAAGAAAGAAAGTAGAGAAGAGCAATGAAGGGGGGAGAAGGGAAAGTCTTTATATTAAGGTGTCTAAAAGTCTTTCTACAGGAAAGGTTTAATTTGAGTTAATAAAAGGTAAGAAAATATATCTAGGGAACAATTTACCATTATTTGTAGGGAATGAATGGGCTGTGTAGGTCTTGCTTAGTTTTATAATTTTAGTACTGTCAGAAATGCAGAACAGGTAAGACTAAATGGCAGCAATATTTTTTTTTTTTTCTTGCTGTCTAATCTCTTGTCATATATCTGTGGAGGAACTGTAGCATTTGCAAACTAAGCAGTGGAAGTCCACAGGCTTTATCAGTGCTTACACAAGGATATATCTGAGGAGGGTCATTTGAGGTGCATGTCAGTGGGCTTTCCTTTTGTTCCTTGCTTAAGCATGAAGCATGTTGCTGATGGTAGAAGGGGCTTTTACCTTTTCCATCCCTTTTTCCTGTGTTGGAATTTTCTGTTTGACTGTGAAGATACCTTTCCCTTACAGGCTCAGTAGAGTCTTCACTGCCACTGGAAAATGAAGAACAAATCAGACTTCAGGCAAGAAGACGTCTGGAAGAACAGCTCAAACAATACCGAGTGAAGAGACATCAGGAAAGAGTGAGTACCCACAACACATCTTCTAGATTGTGTTTGTTGAGAAGCTTAAAAACTTTACCATTTCTGTGCCCTGAATTAAAACATTCAGTAGTTTTCTCAAATGAGAGAAAGCACTTTATTTCTTTTGGACAGGCAAAATTTGGTTCTGTTACCTCATCAGTAATGTACCATTTGTGCTACTTAAAATAGGGGAGGAAAAAACAGACACCAAACTTAAAGTAACCTAAATGTTCAATTTTGCCTATATTTTTCAGTTACCTTTTGGAGTCTCACATGAATGTTTTCAACATCTGTATACTGAAGCTTGATAGGCTTGATTGATGATATAATTTACCTTGTTTATGAAAGGACATATGTTTAATATCAATGTAAAAGTGTAGAGCTTTATATCTTAAGTTGCAGCAAAATAAGTCTTTGATGCTATTTCAAAGTTAACATTCTGGAATTTATTGTTGACTCTTTGCTACTTTTAGTCGAGTCAGTCTATGTCCAAAACCCGTCCCTCCAGCACCCTGGATCCTGAGCTGATGTTAAATCCAGAAATCCTGCCAAGAGCCAGCACTGTAGCAATGACAAAAGAATATTCCTTTCTGAGGACCAGCGTCCCCAGGGGCCCAAAGCTGGGCAGCTTGGGACTTCCAGCATCCTCAAAAGAAAGAAGAAGCTCAAAATCTAAGGCCAGCAAGATCCGGTCCTTGGCTGACTACAGAACTGAAGATTCAGATGCTCGAAATGCTACTGGGAATTCTGTGGCTACTGACTTACCTGGGGGGGCTCTGACTCAGAGCAGAAGTGGTCCAACATCAGTTGTTTCTGAGATCAGTCTGCCCTCAGACATGGATGATCGAGTAGAGAATTCCTCCTTGGCAGGAGACAGCATTTCAGAGATTGATGGGAGTGAAGTGGGAATGAGGCTGGATGGAAATGAGAGCGACAGCTCTACCTACAGCAGTGTGTCAGGGAAAGGGCTGTATAGCAGTTTACAGAATGCAGAAGGCAGACAGGATACTCCATATACAATAAATGGCCAGAAGATACATCCTGAAGCAATGGGGCAATTTCCTTCCATCAGTGAGGTGCTGCAGGCTGCAGCAGTGGAGCATCAGGCCCAAGAGCAAGAGGTTAATGGAGAGGTACGGAGCAGGAGAGACAGTATTTCTAGCAGGTAAGAATGATCTATTGTTAGTCAATGATATTTTCTTGGAATAGACAGCCTATTCCTTTTCCCTCCTACTAACTTTAGGTGCAGTTTTAACTAACACTGTGATTGATTCTGTTAATAGCTTACAAATTCTAAAAGAATCTGAGAGGTCACTTCACTTGAGTACCTATTTACTAAACATATCTTTAGAGAAAGATATTTTTGCCACTGGCTCTGTTAAATGTACTGCAAACAGTTGTTTCTGTCTGTATAGAAGGACTTCATTCACTGAATCACTCAAGATCCTTGGTCTATAAAGTCTGAAAATGTAGACTTGACTGGCTCAATGATATTTAGTATTGTCCTTTTCCTAATCTATGCATGTACCTTGCAGAGCTCACATAGTTAAGAAATGCCAAGAGTCTTGTCCTAGATATCTCATCCTCTTCAGCCCTTTGAGAATGAGATTTAGTCTCCCAAGCTTGTGTATATGACAGGTATTAAACTGATTCAGAAAGTGAGTGCATGTCTGGTGCAGCCCTTAACAATGTGTGCTTTTTATCAGTTGTCTGCAGGTGCATGTTTTATATGTCCTACTTTTGAAATTACTTTCCCCTCGCTTTGTTGGAATAAAGTGTCATGCCCAGAAATGTTGACGTGTACAATCAGTTGTTGATGATTATTCTGGCTTAGATTTATTTCTTATGGTAATGAGAGAAGATCTTTTTCTCCAGATACCTTGGCTGTACAGCAAGGAATCAGCATAAGGAATCCCTTATGCCAAATACCTGTTCTTCCTTCTTTTGCAGCAGCTGTTGGTATTTCTCAGGCATATTAAAGCAGACAGTTACGAGAATAATTGTTGAGGTTTTGTGATCCCATCATGTCCGGTTGTCTGCTTAAAATGGCATCTGTAAATACAGAATATGATGAAGTCAGATTGCACTTCTGTAAAATAACAAATATATGGTGCCACACTGGATTCTAGTTGCTGCAAGTACAGGAAACTAAAGTATAAAACCTTAGCACAAATAGAATTTTTTTCTATTTTTAACAGATGTTACACTGTGTTCTGGATCTATCATAAGGCCAAAAAAAAGTCCTACAGTCTAAGCCACATGGAGTCTGAGTATCTCTTAATTTCAGAGTCACTTCTCTTCAGGTAGAAAGTGTTGTATTGTAACCCTGTAATTGTGCTTGTGCTGTCTCTGCCTCCAGTGTTTCTATGGAAAGCTCTATCGCAGGAACTCATGACGAGATGTTGCAGGTTATGAAGGAGAAGATGAGACTTGAAGGGCAGCTAGAAGCACTCTCACTGGAAGCTAATCAGGTAGAAAAGGAATTTGGAATTCTTTATTCAGCAAATCAAAATAATTATAAAATTAATTTTCAAGAGCCTCTTGCTCATTACTTATGGAATTGTGTTTTGTAAAAACATGGGTATTTCACAAGAATGCCATGGTGGGTTGACCCTGGCTGGATGCCAGGTGTACACCAAAGCTGCTCTGTCCCTCTCCTCCTCAGCTGGCCAGGGAAAAGAAGAAATAACAATGAAAGGCTCATGGGTTGAGGTAGGGACAGAGAGATGGGGAATCTCAGCTCCAGAGGATGGGGCACCTCCTTCCCCTCTCTCTGCAATGACCTTGGTGTCTGCAGAGCTGTTTCCCTCACAGTTTTCTTTCTTATCTTTGCTGTTGCTCTTCTGCTTTTTTTTTTTTTTTTTCTCTTTCTTAAATCCCTCATCCCTGGTGGCCAGTGTCACTGCTGGGCTCAGCTTTGGCCAGTGCTGGGTCCATCTTGGAGCCAGCTGGCCTGGGCTTCACTGGAAAAGGGGAAAGCTTCTGCCAGCTTCTCACAGAGACCACCCCTTGTAGACCCCCAGTACAAAAATCTTGCCATGTAAACCTAATACAGATGCTGAAGAGGATAAGTAGAAAGTTGGTAAAGTCTTCAAAGATTACTTTAAAAAAAAAAGAAAAATAAGTGAAGTATGTTTTGTTTTTAAAGTCAAATTAAAAGAGAGACAATAAATCCAGACCAGTGCTAGCAATGTCTTTTAAGTATTTTCTCTTTGTTTTAATTGATGGTATAGCACTTCAACTAGAAAGCATTCTTCCTTAAAGTATGGAAATATGTGTTTTATGAAAAATCCTGATGTGGTTACTGACATACAATGCTCTGTGTCTTGTATGTCCTTTCCTCTATTTTCTTTGACTATTTTAAATACCTGATAGGTGAGACGTTGCTTTAAAAAGAATTTTTTACAAGCAAGTGGTCTTTGCCTTATCAAAGCCATTTTGCTGGGCACCTTTTTCAGTCAGCCATTAATATATTTTTCTCATGAGACTCCTGTATTTTGATTTTCTGGACACATTCAGGCTCTCAAAGAGAAGACTGAGCTACAAGCCCAGCTTGCAGCTTTGAACATGAAGCTTCAGGCACAGATGGAGCACAGCCAGAACAGCCAGCAGAAGCAGGAATCCCTGAGCTCAGAAGTGGCCACATTAAAGCAGTCTTGCTGGGATCTGGAACGAGCAATGGCTGACCTGCAAAATGCCTTGGAAGCAAAGAATGCCAGTTTGGCTTCTTCAAACAATGATTTGCAGTTAGCAGAGGAGCAGTACCAGAGACTCCTGCAGAAGGTTGAAGATATGCAAAAAAATGTTCTCACCAGAGACAGTACAGGTGGGATGATGTAAATGTCAGGCTTTAAAATTTGTTGTTTCATAAATCACTTTATTTCAACTTGATTTTGAAGTCCAGGAAGAAGAAGAAATTTAAATTTGTGTTTGTTTGATATCATACTAATAAAATGGTGTGAATTTTAGGATGTTTGGTTTTGATTTTGTGTCACAGAAGTGTCACAGTTTGCAAGCTGCCACTGCCAGCCTGGAGAGGGAGGCATAAATATTTAGTCCAGACAGTGGCCTAGTTGTTTTTTGGAAAATTGTACAAACGCTGATTTGTAATGATGACTCTACGTGCCAGGACACCTACTTCCTGATGTTTAGTTAGTTCATATTTTCTGCTTCTAAGGAACTGTGCCTGCTCACAGAAGTGATTCATTTAGTTTAATTTTATTCTGCTTAAGACCTGGTACTTTGGATTCTAGCACTTTGGCAGGAAAAGCCAGTTTTTATATAATTAGGCATATGTGCTTTTGTTCAGCAATAAAGGAAAAATAGAAAAAACCCTATAAATATAGCAATAATCCTTGAAAAAGTGGGATAAAAATAGCACAATGGGGTGTCTTAGTCCAAGTTCTTTATTTTTGTTTTTCTAGTTCATGACCTGAGACAGCAGTTGGCTTCCTTGCAGACCCAGCTTCAGAAGGTGCAGCTGGAACGGACCACACTGACCAACAAGCTGAAGGCATCTGAAACAGAAATCACATCTCTCCAAAATGTCAGGCAGTGGTACCAGCAGCAGCTGGTCCTGGCACAGGAGGCCCGAGTCAGGCTGCAGAGTGAGATGGCCAATATACAGGTATTGTGATTTATTGAATATGGGAGAACTGAGAATCTCTTGTTTTTTGTCAGTTTTATCCACAGGACAAGCTAGTGGCCTTCTACAATGGCCTGACTGCAGCAGTGCCCTGAAAGTGTAGCTGAAATAAGGGACACACTGTTGCAACTTTTTTTTTTTTTTAACTCCTAAATTCTGGTATTAATCTGTGAATTTTTTTCCTTCCTTTAGGCTGGGCAAATGACTCAAGCAGGGATGTTGGAACATCTCAAACTAGAGAATGTGGCCCTGTCTCAGCAGCTGACTGAAACCCAGCACAGGTCCATTAAAGAAAAGGAACGTATTGCAGCACAACTACAAAATATTGAGGTATGGTTGTAGATGGTTTCTGTGAGTTATGTTCTGTCTAGAATAATGTTTTAAATGTTGTTGTTTGCCCATCCACGAGCTTGTTTAAGAGGAAACTTAATTGGAAGTTAATATAAACCAGTAATGTGCTTTGTTAAGTGTGTGAAATTGCTCACTAATCAGGTTTGTCCTGATTGGATAAAATCTGAAGTGCAGTACGGTCACTTCCAAAGCTCTTAGAACCTGAAATTTCTGTGATTTTCAGTGACATTCCTGCTTCTGAGTCTCAAAGGAGATTAAAGCAGCAGCTTGGTGGAAGCACCCCATCTGCAGTGTTATTGATAGCTTGTGTAAGTGACAGGACAGTTTCCTGAGTGGTAGAGTGTCCAAGGAATCCCTTCTGGTTTAGAATTTTCCCAAACAGCTTAATTTTAATAAAGATTCTTTTTCTTCATGTCTTGCTCATCAACTGAGAAAGGACAAGGTGTTATTTAATAGGAATTCAGATTGTCACAAGTATGCAAGACATTCACTATTACTCTAAGGTGTTGTAAATATAGGAATGAGTGACTTCATTAAGGCATACAGGTGTGTAATGCAGATATCAGAATTATTTTTGTGGTTTTCCTCTACAAATTTTCTTGATAATTTACTTTTCTTTTTTCCTATTTTTTTTTCCCACTCCTTCCCCTCCATTTAAACTGTTGAAGTTGATTCCTTGTTTTTTCTATGCAGGCTGACATGTTAGATCAAGAAGCTGCCTTCATGCAGATCCAGGAGGCTAAAACCATGGTGGAAGAAGACTTGCAGAGAAAACTAGAGGAGTTTGAGGATGAGAAAGAACAGCTTCAGAAAATGGCTGATTCTGCAGCAACATTGGAGCAGGAATTGGAACAAGTAAACTGTTGTTCATCAACTTCCTAGGAATTCCAAGGGAAATACTTGTTTAGCAGAAAAAGCAGTAGTAAATAGATACTGAGCTCTAAGCTTTTTTTTAAAACCTGAAAGATTGCTGCAGAAATGAGGTGCATATTGAAGTCATTCTGTTCCAGGTGAAAAGGCCTTTTTTTCAACCACGTCAGTAATAATACTTTTTAAAAATTTCATGGTTACTGTCTTGCCAGATGCTGGGTTTTTTAATGAATTCAGTATGTGATTATTGTAAGTATAGACAAGAACCATAGATCCATGATCAGAGTTGTTAGGCTGTCAGGATAGCATTGCATACATTTACACTTACAGATCCCTGCTTTAACCTTGTAACCTTATGCAGGTAGCATGTCAAGGGCTGCCATGACATCAGCTGAATTTACTGTGGACATATTTTTCAACTAAAATTTTTGAACACAATGAATATTAAAATATTTTAGGTTTGTCATTCCAGTTATTGCTTAGCCTGTAAGGTAACAGATGCTGCTCAAGGCAGTCGATACAATTAACAGAGCAACTAGAAGTGGCCTAGGAAAGTTAAAAAGTATTTTCACCTTCTGCTATTTTCTCCAACAGGCTAAATATTAGTTATAGTACTTGATTTTGATTACAGTGCTTTTGCAAAGGTAACCTTTGTTTTGCCTGTCAGGTCAAGTTGACTTTGCATCAGCGAGATCTGCAGCTTGAATCCTTGCAGCAAGAACACCTCGACCTGATGAAGCAATTGACGCTCACCCAAGAGACACTGCACACCAAAGAGCAGTCCCTGGATGACCTGCAAACACAGTATGAGGAACTGAAGGCCAGGCTAGAGGAGTTCCAGAGTGATGCTGCTTCTAAAGATGACACGATCCAGTATTTGCAGAACGAGAAGATTGTGTTGGAAGTTGCTCTTCAGGCAGCAAAAGCAAGTAAAGAGCAACTTGATGAAGGAGCAACACGCCTTGGAGAAGATACAGAAGTAACATCACAAATCTTGGAGCAGCTGAAGCAAGAAATAGCAGTCAAGTCAAGCCAGGTAGTGATCTTTCTGAAATCTTACCAGTTTTAAAACACTGTAATTTGGAGTACAGATCACACTTTGGGAAGTAATTTTTAATGTGCTCTTTTCTGTGGCACTGTGGGCCAGACATCTTTCCTATGCAGTAATTTGGCTCCCAATGTGGTGACCTGGTAAATGTATTTCTGTATAAAGTGTTTTGTTATCTAACCATTAGATGCTTAGTCAGAAACATCATCCTTGTTAGATTAAGCAATTGTTACAAATCAGACAGATGCTCACTGAAGAAATCAGGTACAATATGACATTTGGCACATAAAGCAATGTTTGCTTTTTTCCCCCTCTGGCAGGTGGAAAATCTGCAACAAGAAAATGCCAGCCTCAAAAAACAACTTCAAAAAGTAAAGGAACAGTTCCTGCAGCAGAAGGTAAGCAAAAGCAAAGAAATTTCAGAGACATAAACCCAAGGAATACACTTCTTTTTACAGTCAAGGCATGTACTTCTGGGGAGGTTATGAGGATATTTAAATCTATTTTTTGTATCACAGAACTTTGTGACATTAAAATACAGGAACTGTATAACTTAAGAGTTAAATTTCTATCTGCAGCTAATGTAAAAGCTGATCCACAAACCTAATTCATGCTTTGATAGGGCTTCAGGGAGTTTGCCAAGTGATCCACCATAGAAAACCTCTCATTGTTTTGTTGATTAGGTTGGCTTTTGCAAAAGCAGTTGTAAATCCTCAGGTGTCATTTCCTTGCAGCTTTGAAAAATCATAGTTGCTTCAGTAATTAGATGGTAAATAAGTGCTTTATTGAAAATTTTATTCTGAATTTTCACAGTTTTGAAACAGTAATTCGTAATGGATGTCATTAGTGTTGCACATATATGTGTCTTATTTATAAGGTGGCACCATTAATTTGCTGCTTGATTGCTTATTAACCTAATGTCAAAGTTTGTTTTAGCTTGTTAGGTTTAAATTTGGGAAGGCTGTTTAAATTGTCAGTCATAGTTAAGCCCTTTTCTCATGGCAAAAGTTACTGATTGTGTGCATGGGATGGTCATTTTTTAACAATTAGTTTGGGTTTTAAAAATGGCACATTGTAAATGCAGTTTCCATAAAGAATGTGAGGAAAAGTATCCCTTACTGCAGAGAACACTGAGGTGTTTCCTTTAATGAACTGCTAATATGAACTGTTATTTGATATCTGAGCTTGCATAAAAGCCTTTGAACCAAAGTAAATATCTTACAGAAGCTGATGCTGGTTTGTATGACATCCCCACCCCCTCAAACTAAAAGAGTATCAATAAATGCTTTCTAGTAAATTAGTCAAAAATTTGCAAAGCTGAAAGAGAAGTGACATTGTCCTCCTGAAACCCTTGTGTGCAAGGTCATGGTGGAAGCTTATCGAAGAGATGCCAGTTCCAAGGACCAGCTCATCAGTGAGCTGAAGGCTACAAAGAAGCGTCTGGACTCGGAACTGAAGGAGATAAAACGAGAGCTGCTGAAAATCCAAGTTGAAAAACAGTCACTCGAATCTGATCATTCAAAACTACAGAAGGAATTATCTCAGGTTCACCAGCAGATGGTGGAAATAGAAAATCACCTCCAATCAGTGCAGAAAGAACGAGATGAAATGGAAACACGCCTACAGGTATGGAAGGTGTAAGGCTTTGAACTTGGAGAGTGTTACATCCAGGAGACACTGCTGTTTCTCTTAACTTTGGAAATAAACAGAATGACCACCTGCAAGTTAAGATAAAGTTAAGAATAAACAGAATGACCACCTTGGTTATGTATTTAAAATAGTCTAGACATTTCAGCATATATAATTCTGTAAATGCATGACTGCTTACTAACGTCTCTGTAAGTGGGGAGAAGCACTACAGGAGTGGTAGAAGACTGATGTGGAAGCAGTTTCCTTGGTCCTAAAGTGAACTTCATCTGAGTACAAAATCCAAACACTGTTCATATGTGTTAACAGTGATGGCCTCAGAGGGAAGAGTTAAAGAGGAAATATAAGGGAAAGAAAATACGGAGAACTGGAGAGCAATTTATATTTAGAGATGGAAGTAATTTTGAAATTTCATAATTTTTCTTTTCTAATCAAACATACATAGCAAATATGCTTTTGTTCTTATGCTCATGGGTCTTCTTTTCCTTCCTGTTAAGTCTTTGCAGTTCGATAAGGAACAAATGGAATCTCTAGCTGAGGCAAATCAGGCATTAAAACAACAAGTAGAACAAATGCAAGAAGAAGCAAAAAAGTAAGTTTTCTTCTAGCATAGGCAAAAAAACTTTTGCCAAACAGCATTTGGTTTTCATATTTGGCTTTCAGATGCTGGGTTCTGTTGGGTCGTGTGAAAAATTACCCTTGCAGTACTATTTGTCAAGCAGCTTTTGTTTTTACCTGGTGTTTTCTTTTCCTTTCACACCAGGGCCATTACAGAGCAGAAACAGAAAATGAAACGTCTCGGGTCTGACCTGACGAGTGCTCAGAAAGAGATGAAAGCAAAACACAAAGCCTATGAGAATGCAGTCAGCATTCTCAGTCGGAAGCTGCAGGAATCCCTTACTGCAAAGGAATCTGCTGAGGCAGAGCTGAGCAAACTAAAAGCACAAATTACTGATGGTGGGAATGACCAGATTGCTCAGGTATGCAGATGTCCTTTGACATTGTACAAAGACAGAGCTATAAGTCTTTAAACACCATTTCACCCTGAAGTGATGAAAATATTTGGAAAATAAAGCTAGATAAGAACATGGTGTCAAGGTTCTGAGCATTGAGAATTTCTTTAGTTATATTTGAAAAAGGTGATTTGGCAAGCTAGATTTACTGATTAAATTTTTATTGTTGGTTGGTTTTCTTTGGTGGGATTTTTACATCTTTTTTTAAGGGTTAGTATCTGGAGATTTTCCAAGATTGTAGCTCTTACTGCTTTTTTTCTCATTGACAGCTAAAAGTTTTTCAAGGTAGCCATAGCTTATTTATATATGTTAGACCTGTAATAAGAAAATTAATTTACTGAGGGAAGCTCCAATTTCTTCAAACAATGGAGGAAGATATCAGATACACTAACAGCAGTAGCTGGATGCAAAGGTGAAAAGCTCTGAGCAAGACTTTTAAACACCAGCACCTCATTTCATATTTGCTAGAGAAGCCTTTTTTAACCAAAGCAGAAGTGGCTCCTGAAGATGAGTGATGCACTAATCACTGTGATCCCTTTGTCTTCAGGAGAAGATTCAAGCCCTGAAGACAGAACTGCGAGCTGTGAGCAGTAGTAAGTTGATGCTGGAAAAAGAGTTGCAAGAAGTGATTTCACTGACCAGCCAGGAGCTTGAAGAATACAGAGAGAAAGTGCTGGAACTTGAGGATGAGGTGATTGCTTGAATTTGCTTGGTAGATGGGCATATGACAGTAAAAAGTGCCTGAGAGACAGGGAAAAATTTTAGAACCAAAATTTTATTCCAGTGTTGAGAAAATTATAATCGTGGCTAGGAAACATCATATCAGTGGTACTGGCAAATTTTGTTGCCTTGTGCTGCTTCTTTGTGGTTTCATGAGTCATTTTCCTATAAGAAAAGAGGATGAGAGAGAAGTGGTTCCTGTATTAGATACCAGCTGTGTCTGGTCATGAGACAGTGAGGATACATGAATCATTAGCTTTTGGAACTACTGGGAGTGACACCAGTGACACTGAGGGCCAGGTGATGGTGTTCAGTTGTAGAGTGGCACAAAAAAATTACATATATCAACTGCTCTGGATCTCCACCTGAACAGTACTCCTGGATTCTTCTTTCTAGTAAGCATTTTAGTCTTCCAACAGGAAAAAATACCAAAGTGAACTTACTTTTTTAATGTTCATTTTAAAAAAGAGAAAAAGAAAAGAAAAAAGAAATCTCACTCTGGAAAAACAAGACGCTTAAATTTTTTTGTGATAGTAGTCTGAGGCTGTTTGGTTATTTTCATTTGTGTTTTTTCTTTGACTATAGCTTCAGGAATCTAGAGGCTTCAGGAAGAAGATAAAACGATTAGAAGAAATTAATAAAAAGTTGGCCCTTGAACTGGAGCATGAACGTGGAAAGCTTACAGGTCTCAGCCAGTCCAACGCTGCTTTGCGGGAGCACAATAATATCCTCGAAACAGCATTAGCCAAAAGAGAGGCAGACCTGGTACAACTGAATCTACAGGTATTTGACTTCTTGATGTAATAACTTCAGAAAGGAATTGGCTACTATGATACAAATTTGGTGCTTTTTCTCCAGTTCTGGGCCCCTTGTGTTTTGCATAACATCATCAATATGGGGGTTGAACAAGAGATCAGAAATGGGACCTAGCCCTAAACAGAGAAAAAAAAAATTAAGACTGCACTACAATATTTGCAATAGTGAAAGCATAGGTAGTTGGAACATACAAAATCCATATGTGTTACTGAGATTAATAATTTTTATTCCAATAGTAATACATTCATGTGGACATAGGCAATGAGCTACCATTTAACCATAGCTACTTGTAAAGTTGAAGGTACTGTATGGAAAGGGTGATCAGTGAACAACAGAGAGTTGTTCTGCAATCCCTGCATTGGCTTGTGTTTATATTTCCTCTACTTTCAGTGAGCCCACTCAAAATGTGCATTTGTTTTTGTGGTGTGTTACAGGTTCAGGCAGTCCTAAAGCGGAAAGAGGAAGAGGATCAGCAAATGCAACAACTTATCCAAGCTTTACAGGCTTCCCTAGAGAAGGAAAAGTTAAAAGTTAAAGACCTTCAGAAGCAGGTAATGGCTCACCTTTTATTTACTTACAAAGTAATTTAAAGGTGTTTTAAAAGTATCTTGAAATGAAATCTATGTTTTGTAACATACTGCTTCCTGCAGCTGGTCTGTCATGCTGTTCAGTGGCTGAAAGATCAGTTGATGTCTTCTCTGTTGTGTCCTGCATTAAGCTCCCTTTATGACTCAACTGCAGAGACAAAACAAAGTAAAACTGCATCTTTTTGTCCTGTTAGGAAGCAGCAGCCAAAGCAGATGCAGCCCATAACCGGCGACACCACCGGGCAGCGATGCTCGAGCTCAGTGAGATCAAGAAGGAGCTCCACGCCAAAGAGCTGCTGGTCCAGGCCCTGCAGGCTGAGGTGGACAAGCTGCAGTAAGTAAATGTCTCAAAAAGAACACTAATTAAAACAAATCCTATGAAAAAGCCATTCATTAGTGAATTTTTGGATTTGCCCCTTTGGGGTGGATTATGTTGAATGTTCCCCTGCAGAAGCTGACCACGAGATGCTAGTTTGGACTCTGAGCAAATACCTGCAATTTTCTCAGGTATTGAGAAATGAACTGAAATAGTTCAGTTGGACCTGAGGTACACTGATTTTAGGCTTCATAATCTGCTTTTTTTTCACTTTCACCACACACTTCTACTATTTCACATTACTAGTAAGGGCTAACACTTTGTATATAGCCTATTATTCTTCCCTTTTATATCCCTGAGGAACTACATAGAGGATTAATTTGATTATTGACTGTTTCACAATGTATTAAAATTCAGTTTGCTCATATATAAATTTTTTTCCTAAATTGCAAGAAATTATCAGACCTACATGAAAATGGATATAAGCTTCATCCTATTCCTCCAAAAACAAAGCAAAATTGCTGACAGAGTTTTGGTGAAGTTTTTTTTTGGTTATTTTTTGGGTTTTTTGTTTTGTTGGTTTTTTTTCTGCATAATCTGTTGTTTGTAATTGGACTATTACCAGTGCTCAAGAATTTAGTAATTTTTTTCCAATATTTATTATTTATACATCTCTTTCATAAAATCTTGTTCTGACTTAGCTTTTGGTCTATGAATGTCTTGGCAATGCCCTCAGTCAAAGCTGTAATTAACCAGGTTCCATGCAGGGTCATGTCATTTATAGTTAATTGGCTAAGTTAACTTAGCCAGTGAAGTTCTTGTTTTAAAGAACAGAGTGAGTAACTGCTGTGTCTGTTAATTTTCCTGTGCAGTGTAGAGGATGAAAAACATTCCCAGGAGGTATCTCAGTTTCAGCAAGAGCTGGCAGAAGCCAGATCTCAGCTCCAAGTTCTGCAGAAAAACCTGGATGACAAACTTAGTGAACAGCCTCTAGTAAGCCAAGAGGTAAAAAGTGAACACTTACTGTGTTTTTCTGTATTTCTGTTGCATTTTATGACTTTGTCTTTAATTCAGCATATTTAATAAAGTTTTGCTAGTTTTTCTTAAGAAGGTTTTCATGAGACATAAGAATATATTTCAGGTTTTTTGGTTGATTGCACCTGTAGATAGTTCCAATGATTTTTTTTGTTGTTTGTTTTTTGCCCTGGTAGGTGGAAGACCTAAAGTGGGAAGTAGAACGAAAAGAAAGAGAAATTGAAACACTTAAGCAGCAGCTGGACATGACTGAACAGCGCAGCCACAAGGAGTTAGAAGGGATACAAGTTGTCTTGCAGGTATTTAATCGAGCCAGTTCTGATGGATTGGAATTTTGATTGCTGTAGGGGGGTAATTGAAACAATATTTTTATTTTCTAAAAGCATATTTTCTGAATTTTTATTTTGACTGTGCTGTTACCTTTGTGTTTCATCAACCTTTATGCCATTAACACAGGCTACTGACTTTCTTTTAACCTAACCTCTGATTTTCTGCCATAGCAAATTTGTGTCAAACAGCAGTGTTGTGTGTTGTTTTTTATCTCTAGTTTCCTCTGGAAACTGAAAAGATTATAAAAACTTTAGTTGGCTGGATTTTTTATGCTATTTCTCTACATCACACTGATTCTCTTCCAATTTAGAACATCAAGACTGAGTTGGAAATGGTGAGGGAAGACCTGTCAGTGACTCAGAAGGATAAGTTTATGCTGCAGGCTAAAGTGACTGAACTGAAGAACAGCATGAAGTCACTGCTGCAGCAAAACCAGCAGCTGAAGTTGGACCTGAAGCATGGCAAGATGAAGAAGGTATTTAAATAGCAAGAGCATGTTGTAAAGTACAGGAAAATTCTCTGCTAATGCTCTTAAAGAAGCTAACATGAATGTGCCTGTGATTCCTGCTCCATAGTGCAGATGTGCACCAGTGGTGTGATGTGAGACTCTTTCTAGGTGGGAAAAATTATACTGATGAAATAACTTAACTTAATTGTGTTTCTGACTCTCCTTTTTTTTCCTTTAACCAGAGGAAAGAATTGAAAGGTGAGAATAACTCTTCCAATCCTGTGACTCCAGTCAAGATTCCTGATTGTCCAGTGCCTGCTGCCTTGCTGGAAGAACTGCTGAAACCAACAGCTGTGAGCAAGGAGCCTCTGAAGAATCTGAACAGCTGTCTCAGGCAATTGAAGTATGGCCTGTTATTTTAAACCATATTCAAGAATCTTAAAAATGTTTTCAGGAAACCAGCTGCCACCATGAGGAAAAAAGGATTTGTAAAGTTAATTCTTTGTTGGGACTATATTTAGGACAGTGGCATGTTTTGTCATTGTAAGTGCTTGCTTATATGGTCATTACCATAGTAAAAGAAGACTTTACAATAAAAAAAAAAGTCCATCCTAAATTATACACAGCAGAAAAAAAATCAGAAACAGCTATTAATATTTTTGAATTAAGCATATTTGTTTTGATCTTAAAGAAGATAGCTCCTAAGCTTCTTGTAGATTTATTTCTCTTGTATACAGGTATGTCTTAGGTAGTCTTGGGGGAGATATCAAGAATCAGAAAAGTAATTTTTTGGTCTTGCATTTAGCTGTTAGTTTTCTGCTTGCTCATTTTTGCTTTTTTTGTTCTCAACACATTACAAGGCAAGAAATGGACAGCCTTCAGCGCCAGATGGAGGAACACACCATTACAGTACATGAATCAATGTCTTCATGGACTCAGATTGAGGGCAAGTTAATGGACCTTACTTCTACAAGTCCTACAACTGCATCAGACCAGCAGGAGACTCCTTCTGCAAATGAAAAAAAAGAGAATTCTAGTGTTAGTGAGAAAGAAGCTTTGACACTATAACCTCCTTATCAGTTGTCTTTCTTCCTATTGCTTTAAGTATATAAACAAATCTTTATAAAAATTATTTATTTCTTTTTTTTTTTTTTAATGGTGTTCAGAGTTGTGCTTTTGCCTGTAGAAGCAAAGGGCACTGATTTGAGAAACTGATGGAATAGTAAATGCAGAATGTGCTATTCTAAGGGTTTGTTTGAAACCTTGCCATAACAATTCTGTCATGTCAGGTACTGCCAAGTGGTGAATCTAGCTCATTTGAGGGTTCAGGAAGAGATTCAGATGAAGGTTTAAAATGAGGTCAAGAGGAGCATCTGGTTTCAAGTATGTAATTGTTCAATCTGGGTGAGTTTGTTAAGGAATTACTGTTAATTATGTAACATCTAGGTTTTCTTGTTTGGGCTTTTTTTTAATTTGTGGGAGTAGGATGTATTTTTTTCCCCCATCTTGGGTTGTAGCCAAACTGCAGAGAAAAATAAGTTCTTCTCATGTTCAGCCATTAGCAGTGGTTGAGAACTGGATAAACTGAGTATTCTCTTGTCCCTCCTATAATCTCTTATTCTTGAAATTCAGATTATAGATATCTGTATTTGAAGGAAGTTATTTTAATCCATTTTGAAGATGACCTTTGACCTACAGCAGAAGAAACAAGACTGTAAAGGCAAGCAATACAGAGCAGTTGGTATCTTTGGCAGATTTGCCTGAGATGTTTGCTGATGTTTTTCGCTTAAATTCACAGGCCAGTAGTGAGCTTTGCTTCACTGCACAAATATTTTGCACCTTTTTATTTCAAGTTTTGAAGTAGACACCCATAAAAAACTATGCGTGTAAAAATATATATATAAGAAAAAAATCATAATTTTCTGACTTTGAATATCTGGTTTAATATGCTTATATACTGTAAGTTAAGGCTACAATGAGGGATTTTGTTACTGTCATTGTTTTAATGTTACGTGTAAGTTTGCTCTTCTTTGACATACTGTACAAATGGCTTAGGGAAATGATCCCTTAAAGCCAGAGCTTTTAGAAATGTAATTATTTTTACTTTAAAAGACATAATTATAATGCCTATAAAATGATTACTTTTAATAGCTTTATCTTCTCCCACACACTTCTACTTTTTGCACTCTCTGTTCCAGGGTGTCCTCCGTGAATGGAAGTGTTGGTACTGTGGCAGCCCCTCTGCAGAGCACCTTGACTAAGTTATTTTTAAAGCAGCTTACTTTAGTTTCCTTCATCTTTGGTCCAGTTGCTCCATGTGGCTCATAGTACAAATTCAGTGTTGGGGTATTTGGAAGATTTAGTGGCAACTCATGTACTAGAATCTTTTTTTCCCTTAGAACATAAAACAAGTCAATTATATCCACTGTAGTTTGGTATTTACAAAAAAAAAAAAAAATTAAGTACAAGTGGATTCAAAGGCTGGGGGAAAAAAAATTCTTGTTCATGTATTTTTCCAAAGAGGCTGTCACTGGTTTTGGGTTTGATTGCTGCAGAGGAGGGGAAAGGATATTGCATTTTGCTTAGCAGTAAGGTGAAAAATAAGTAACCAAACAAAACTCCCAAACCCACCTCTATTTATCCAAAGTCTGACTTCTTGTAAATACCACTCCAGGCTTTAGTCCAATTGAACACTTTGCATTGTGTTTATACTGAATGATTTCATGCCTTGGATTTTAACTTAGATTTTATTAGGATCAAAGTCGAGTGATGCTGACAGTCAAGGTTTTGCAACTGGTCAAGGAAGAAGTGCATTGATGTGGCATTAGGTGCCCATCAGATGGATTTACCAAACAATTCAACATCGAAAGCTTTACAAACTTAAGCTTAAGACATGTTTGCACACTGCTGCAGTCTACTTTGTAGAGTAAATGGTACTGATTATCTCACTGTTGTCATGTTCTTGAAGTTGCCTGTATATTAAACTCAAAGAAGAAAAAACCAAACCACAGTATTGCTAAAGAAAAAATGGTAATGAATAACATATTCAGTACAAGAAAACTACCAAATGTCCAGGATTTAAAATACTACTTGTGCAGCATTAATGTTGCTGTTCACTTTATTAAATATGTTGCCTACAGTTCAGAATCCACTCTGTTCTAATCTGTTAGTTTGGCAGTGGTTGTATGGATAAAGGTTTTATCTGGTATCAAAGATGCCAGAATTGTTAGAAACTTTCCTAGTTGTTCTGAATGTCAGCTTTCCTTTTTGTGTTCATTCTGCATCCTGCTGCAGTTTCTCACTAGCTCCTGAAGACATCTGAGCTTGCACAATCCAGTAGCCTTAGATGTGTGTTTCCCTTTCCAAGATGAGGGAGCTGTTGTGGATTAGATTCCTGCATTGACCCAACTGCTTCTGGCAGTAAATGGACACTGGGTTTTGTCCTGTTATATTCACCATGTGCTTTTTGTACAAACGGAAACACCATGTCATTTACTTAAATGAAGGACAGTGAGACTTTGGGGGGTCTAAATCTGGTGAGGTATTCAGAGAAGTTACAGAAGTCACTGGGAAGTCTTCTAGAAGGAGCATGCAGTGTGTGGTAAAAGCAAAGCCTTTTCTTTGAAGCTTGTCAGCTATGTTTTTAATGACCCAGAGAAATAGTTGCTGCTTTATTAAATAGCCTCACCCTGAGGCTGAGCTTGCTCAGTCTACAAAGCTCTGCTTTCTAGGCAATAAAATAACTTAGTTGTAGGAATGAAAATTGTCTCCCTTCTGCCTGTCACAGCACTGCCAATAATCAGGGGAATCTGAAGAATAATCTCTTAAAAATTTATTTTCCTTTTTCAAGCACTGCAATAGAATGTATTTTCTGTGTTTCTTCAATGGTTGCTACATACTAAACCAAATCTAGTTAATGAAGGAGAAATGTCACGGCAATGTGAGAATGTTCCCCAGTGCTGAAAGCTGGTAAATGGTGCAGCATTATTTTTGCAGATGCTGTTGAATTTTCGAGGGCTCTTGAATAACTGCATTAAAAAAAAAAAAACAAAAAAAAACCACAGCAAAGACCAGCAAATCCTACAATAGAATAAAATGTTACTGAGTCTTTGGCATTGCTGAATATTGCATAATGCTCCATTCTATTGTCTTCCAGATTTCTTGGAAATATTTGTGCACTGTATTGGGGTCAGCTGAGGCCCCTATCCACTCATGCCGCAGGAGGATCTGATCCCATACTGTTTATTCAGGCAATATCCTAGCAGAAATCTATGAGATTTTCACATGTGTAAGGTAACATCCAGGATGAATGTTCCACTGTTCATGTTGTCATGGATTATATATTCCTCCTTAGGGGAGAAAACTGCAGTGGCATGGCTATTTTGCTGTTAGCTGCGACAACATCAGAGGTGTGCTGGGGACAGGTAGCATTATCAATATAAATTTTCCTTAAAGATGACAAATTCGCTCCTGGTGATGCAGAAGCTTGTGATGTACATTTTATTAACTTTGCAGGGAAAGTGGGAATAGTTGCATGTGAGTTGCTGTGATCAGAACTTTTAAGTATTTTCCTGTGAAAGTAATTGCTGTCCAGAGGAATTACTAATTCTTAGCAGCTGTCATCTGATCACTCTGCCTCCTACTAACGAGCAACACTTGAGTCTTGGGCAGCCTCATTTCCAATACAGATGCACAGATTTCTAGGGGAGGAAAGATGTTCTGGATATTGTAAATGAAATGGTTCTGTTTCATGTATGACATTCAGTAATGTCTGCTTAGGCTGTATTTGTAAAGATAGAAGTTAATAATTCCATGTTCTTGAAGAATGGATGACCCAGGGGCTGGAGGAGTTACACTATGTACAATTAATGTTTATGATCATACAAAGCATGTTGATTATAAAAATTATGTGCATAGGGATTCCTTTAAAAGTTTTGTGCAATAAACTATTTTTGCTAAAGGGCCCCATGTTGTTTCTACTTCAAAAGTTACCATCTTCTCTTTGGTTTTGGGCAGTAATTTCTACGGTGGGATCCTGAAGATGCTGTATAGCCACCTTTAAGGAAAAAAAATCTTATTTTGAAAGCATTATTTTGTATTGATTTTTCATACATCCAAACTTCACTGTGTTTGTATTTCCATTATATTTTATTTTTCCTCAGCTGAACTCATTACGGAAGAAACACAATTCCTAGGCCTGAATTTGTCAGCCTGTGGAGTTTGAGTGCACAAACTGGAACAATGCAGAAATGTTATCTTCATTCTAATTTAGCCAACTGCGCATAGAACAGCTGCCTGTACCCCTACGGTAGGAACGCTGCACTTGCTGGGAATTGTTTCATTCTCGTTCACTAGAGCCCTCCTTCTCCGTGGTTTTCCATCTCTCACGGCTTATCGGAGACTGCTGCAGCATTTTGAGTTTAATACCCGGTGTGCACCTTTCTAAAGAGGCCTCTGCAAGTGTCTGTGCTGGCCGCGGGAGGACGGGCGGGTGCAGTTCAAACCTTGCCCGCCTGTCCCGGCCTTGGGCAGCGCCCTCCCGGCAGCCGCGGCTGCTGCGCGGAGCTCCGCCGCGTGTTCCGCCGGAGCAGCAGCGCCGCGCTCCCCTCGGCCTGCCCCGGCCCTTCCCCGCTGCCCGGGAGCGGCGGCCGAGCGGAGCCGCGGTCACGGTGAGGGCCGGGGCGGCGGCGGAGCCCCGTCAGCGCCGGGCAGAGCC
>VZUI01029763.1:0-39443 GCA_013401135.1 Cettia cetti | reverse complement strand
CCACCCACAAAACAATCAGAACCAAAATATTATTAAAGTTTTTTCCACTTTCTCTGGTCGTTTGCTTTCCCGGCCAATGCACCAAGTGCCAAATCTGCAGCTCAGCTTATTAGATCCCTTTTTTTCCCCAAGATTTAACTCAGAGGAGCCAAGAACTTGTTTCAGGGAAGGTCAAGGCAGTAAACCTCCAATTGTTTATGTACATAAAGAGCCCTGGGATGTAACATGCTCTGCTTACTCCAAGCTTTCCCAGATGCCCAGAATGTGCAATTAAAACCAAACACTTGCAAAAATACAGCAACATTTATAGTGTAACCTGCGCCACTCTATCCACTCACCTCATCCTCAATAAAAACTCCATCCCAGCTTAGATACAGCCAAACATTAAATCCAAGGGAGCGAGACTCACTCAAAAAGCAGGACTGGAAGAGATGGCACCATACCTGCTCTAGCAGAGAGCCTGGCTAGCAGCACCATGGAGTCGTGCTCACCTCTTGCCAGGGAAATACCCCTGCATGGGCACCTCGCCTCCCATTTCTACACAGAGTCAGGGCTCAGGTTTTCCTTGGGCTCTCCCCTGTACCTGGTTTGAAATATGAATGAGGATGAATACCATCATATTCATCAGGCTTGACTGGGTGCAGGATTGAACCACTGAACCATGGAGAATTTCTGTTTGCTTTCCCAGCACTGAGCACCTAGTGGCAAAAAATCTTCACCCACCCCTTTCAGGTGCTTCCTGAAGGCATCATCACACGCTGCCTCCTCCAGACAGCTGGGGAAAGGCCAGGCAGCCCATTTGCTGTGTTAATACCTCTGCAGACTGATATATTAGTTCCTGGCATTGGCAAGACAACTCATAGACTGAAAGAAAAGTGCTGATGTCTCAGTCCTTGCCTCTCCTCACCTCTCCTGCCATGTGAGCCTCCCTTCTACCTGGTGATGCAGAGACATCACCAACTACAGCCTCCCATCCCAAAAGGAAGTAAAATGGTGAGTCTGATTGCCTAACCTGGAACTTGAACAGGGACTGAGGAGGGGAAAAAAGCTCATGTGGTATCCAAATCCAGGCCATGGTCAGAAGCTGGAGGGACACGCATTGCCTCACCACCCCTTGCATGGGGGCACGAGCAGCACCCTGCCTGTGGCTGGCAGCAGGGGGTCCCAGGAGGGCCTCCAGGGTGCCAGATGCAAGAAATCCCTTTGAATCCATGTCATCTCTTGGATTAGTGATGCTGGGTGTGGCCCAGGGGAATATAAACTGACTCAGCTCAGAAGAGGAGGAAAAGTGAGGCAGGTCCTTCAATCAGGAGCAAAGCAAAAAACCCAGGGAAATTCCCAAGGACCACATGGTGATAGTCTGGGGGTAGAAAACTACTCCTGTTTGGGAGAGGCTGTTCCCATCTTTGGCTTGCCTTGCTTACAAACTTCATTTGTACAAACTGGACAAACATTTCATACAAACTGGATTTCAAAGCCCCAGAGCATGGTTGGATTCATGTTATCTGCTGGTTGGATGCACACAGCTCTAAGAGATGCATCTTTTTAAAATCCATCCCAGGGACAGCTGCAGGACCCGTTCAAAATGTCCCAAACTTTATGAGTTCTCTGGAACAGAGACAATCCTACCAAAGCAGCAGCTATCCAAAATAGCTCTAGAAAAAACCCTCCTGGACTTGACCACCATTTGAGATCTTCAAAAATCCTGTGGGTGCTGTGCACCTGGGTCCACACTTGGGTCCACACTAGGGTGAGAAGAGCCCTGGGTGCTGTGGCATTTCGTTCTTCAAGCAGCCACTTGCTCTGTCTTGCTCTTCTTCCATAAATCTAGATTTTTGTTAGAAAGAGAGTAATGGGGGGGGGGGGGAAGGTGGTGCTGGTGAAGAGATATAAAATACAGCTGGGTGGATTAGGCTGCAAAGGAATTAGGGACTTAATGATGCTTTAGCAGCTTGAAATCTGCCAGTCCAGAGATGAAACTTTTAAGACGCTCTTGGCGAGCACTGGGAAAAGACAGTCTGTCAAGCCAATGCCACCTGCTGGAGACAGCCCCCGGGCACCAAGATTCATGGCACCAGTTAAATTCATGGGTTTGGGGTCCTTGTACCCAAAATCTCTCTTCTGAAGCTTGAAACCCGAGCCCATGTCTGGCAGGGCAGAGACCTTGGGAACCCACAAACACAGCCCCTCTGCCATCCCCAGGAATGTTTTGTTTCTCCCAGGTTTCCTGTCTCCTTTCTTCCATTTGCCTTATCTGGCAGGTAATTATCCTTCCAGAGGTAATTGCTGCAGGAGCCATATGGGATCCATAAGCTGCTAATGCTGGGGGATTTTTTACAAAGAATCATAAGACCTGTACATTATTGTTGTTGATATTGGCATGATTACCCCTGGTGCAAAAGCAGCCAAAATTGACAAAACAGGTCGCAGAAATGGTTACAGCAGCACAGACATGAAGACAAGGTTATCCTCTCTGAAGTCTTAGGGGTTTTTAATTGGGAGGAAATCATATGTTCACAAGCTCAAATGAGAGAGTTACAGAATAAACCCAGACCTAAAGGGGTTTGGAGGGAAGGAAGAGGGAGGTGAAGGTTCAGTGTGGAGACCACCCCACTGGGATTTGAGAACCAGCCACCGACAGTGCAGCAGATCCGGGGGGGCTCAGCACTTCCCTGTGTGTGTACATGGTGGTTATCTAATAAGCCATTTCTTGAGCTCCGGTGATACTGCTACTTATATCATAAATTCAATGATCTTCACTTTACTGGCCATTAATCTGCTTCTTTTCCTGACAATTTTATACTCTTTTGATAAACTGTTTGTCTAACCGCATGGAAGAAACAATGTCAAGAGCTGTACCTTAGGCGTTTGCCCAGCTAATGAAGAAAATCCATCACAAGAACAGTTTATCTATTGCTTTTCTGGATGTAAATAAAACATCAGGCTAATTTACTTCCATTAATCTCAAAGACCATTGCTACAACAATAGTCCTATGTCAGAGCAGACTTTTTTCCCTTTTTCGCATAAATATTTAAGTAAGTACTGAAAACATTAATAAATTGCTTTCTAAAAGTCAGATTATTTTTATATCCAGAGATTTAACAATGAATTTGGATTTACTTGCTAGCTCTTGCCTTTAAGGCAGCAGTCAGCCCACATCTCCCCTGTGCCGGATGGGGATGCTTGGGTGGGTTTTGCAGAGCACCCTGTGGGGCCTCTGAGGGGCACCTGTGACAACCCACCCTTAAGGGGAAGGAAGCACAAGGGTGGTTCATCATCTCGAGTGTCACCCCACTGGTGTCACCCCTGGCCACTGGGTGGGTTCAGTGAGTGCCGGGGCTGCTCTGCAAGCTCCATACGGGGCTGCGGAAAAGACTACTAGTGTCTGTGTCCAGCTCAAGAATTGGCCCTTAAATGCAGCAAATGGGCATTTAGTTTATGGAGACTGAGGCCACTAAAGCCCTGGAGGAGGCTGCTGGGGATGCCCGGGGATCACCAGCTTTGAGGGATTAAGATCAGGCTGAAGAGGAGCAGTGACACGACGCGCGTTTGCACGTGTGAGTGCGTGTGCTCAGCAGGTTGGAGCCACTCTGGCCCCTGCCTTCCAACCCCCAGGCCTATTTTCTGCCAGCTGAAAAGGTGTGCACAGCCAGAGAGCTGTTAAACACGGGTCATGTCAGTCCAATCACTGCGGTACGAAGAAGCTCCCTCCTGGTGGAGCTCTGTGGAGGTGAGTGCCTGTGCTCTCAAATGCTGTTCTCTCACCACATTCCCGTGGTGCCAGGGGTGAGCAGGAGGGCGCCACAGGGATTCCGCCCAGTCAAGGAGCCCCTGTCTCTCCACTGCATTTTTTTTTTTTTTTCTTAGCTGTTGCTATTGCTTTCTTAAAGACTAAGCCATCCTGCAGCCAGCTTGGACCATGTTTTTTTGCGACCACATGGCAACATGATCTGTGATGATGTGCAGCGATCTGTGATGATGTGCAGTAAAATTTGGTAAAGCATCATCCCTGCTCAGATGAAATCTAGTTTGTCAAGCATGGCCCCACATGAATATTTATAACTATATAGTAGTTATGACCATAAAAGTAAGTTTATGATAGGAAATATGACACGTTGATAGCTGGAGCAAACCAAACCCAACACAACATGGTAAAGGCTGAAGCAAGCAGTCCACAGGGCTCCTCTGAACAGCCATGACTACAGTTCAGAGCCTGTGCTGGCTACGCAGGCAAGCCCATGGAAAAACAGACTAATTAGAGAAGATTAATGATCAGTCTCAAAAAGATCTTGGCTTTTGCTTCTGTCATTTATCCCTACATGGCTCTTTGTTATATCATGAGGGATTTTTATTCACGTGTATAACTGCTTACAGATGTTCCCACATGTGTTTAGCCAGCAAACTCACATTACAACCAAAGAAATGCAAAAAAAACCCGACTACCTTGTGCAATGTTAGGGTTGAGCAGATTCAACCAGAGGCAAGGCAAAAGCTGCTGGTCCAGCTCAGCAATGTCCACAGCTTTGGCCACTGTGCAGAGCCCCCACCTGTCTCTTGAGTCTCGCTGAGAGCTTGGTTTACATGGGAAGAAAACCTTTCCTTTAATGAAATTTCTCACTTTAATAAGAAAAAGCAAGACTCTGACTGACGCAGTACATCATAACTTATGCTCTTGTTACCTCACTGTTTTTTCCAGAGTATTTTTTGGATTTAATTATGTTACATTTAGTATCCTTTACTCTTAGACAGCCATGCCAGGTATGGCTTTTCATAGGACCCAGGATGAGTTATTTTGTTATCTTTCAAGCTTACAAGCTAAGCTCACCTCCCAGTAATAAATCCCCATGATTCAGGCTTTAGCGGGGTTTCCATGACCGTCATCCATCTCATGGCAGAGCAAATGGGGTGATAATTCACGGGGTGGAGAAGTGCTGGGGGAAAGGCTCTCCCTGGCCAATTGGAGGGCAGACTCCAGGAACAACCTGATGGCACTTTGGATGCTGCTGTGCCTGAGATGCTGAGTGCTGATGCTTCCTGAGAGCACTCATGCTTGCTTGTTGATTCATGTCACCCACATCTCTCTTCATTTCTTCTTCACTCTCTTTTTTCCCCTTTCCCGTTCAGCAAGAGGGGAAAGGGGGAAAAAAAGGTAATTTCCTGTGCTGATCAGAATGGGTGTTAAAGCATCTCCTTGCAGGCTTTCAAACTGACATTGTGCTGAGAAGGATGGAGCAGGGAAGGTATCCATACCCAGCTTTTCCTCTCCCACTGCATGGGTGGCCATGTTCTCCAAAGCTATTGTAATGGGACAGCTGCACCATGGTGCAGCTGGGTACCCATGCCAGTTGCACTGAGACTTTCCAAAGACACAAGTGAATTGGAGAGCCTGAAGTATGGATGCTCTGCCTGTAACACTGGAGAAATGGAGGCCTTTAAAAAGCCTTCTGATGGCGAATCATAAACCTACAGGCCAGGAACTGACTGCTCCAGGCAAATAGTGACTGCATGCCTCAGCTGGGAAACACACTGTGGGGAATAATGGAGCCCATCCCTGCATCTTTTTTCCTCCTGTTCATTTTGATTTTGAATTATCTCTCAGCCCTGACACTTGAGGACCTGCCTAGCTGGGATGCTGCTGTTCTTCATCAGAGCAGGCTGCTGGGCAAGAGCCTGAGGGGTGACAGGAACAGGATGGGCTCTGCTGGAGGTGCCAGCATGTTCAGAAAGCATTCTGCGCTCGACTGCCTTCTGCTAAAATAGCCTGGCATTTTTGTTAAAACATATTTCTGCAAGCCTGGGGAAGAGTTACATGCAGTCATGCCCAAGAGAGCAGCCAAGAGTGCTTTTCAGAATTGGGGTAGTTTTGCCTTTATTTCCCTGACGGTGAAGGGAAAGAGTGAACCAGAGATTTAACTCTTCAAATCTGACATAGACAGCATTGGCAGCAGCCCAGGCCCACCAAGGCACACGCATGGATCACGGCACATGGCACACAGCACGTGGCTCTCCCTGGGGATGGTACCATGGGCTACGTGAGGGCAGCTGCTGCCCAGTGCTGCTGAGCTCCAAGGCCCTGCCTAGTCTCAGCTTCAGGCAGTGGCTCACACTCACTCCCAGGCACACATCACCTCTTCTGCGGGGGGAAAGGCAGGCCTCAGCTCTAGTGTCTTGTCTTTGTTTAATCCACTTAGAAAGCTCCCCTCTGCTTTCCCCCTGACTCTCTGTCCAGGATGTTTTGGAAATAGTGAAGGCATCATCAAAAAGCCCAGTAAAAACCATGGAAAGGCTGCCAGTGACTTCTTCCACTGCTTCTTTAACTCTTTCCAGGGTCCCTGTCAGCTGTCCAAGCCTCCAGTTTTCATAGTTACTGTGTGTGCGTTTGTGTGTGTGTGACTAAAGGCACCCAAAAAAACCTCACGGATGTGCCCTTCCTTTGAAAATCCATGCTGAGACCATAACTTGATGACTAAGCAGTTGTGGGTTGTCTTAGGAAACATCTCCCCCACGTCTTTCCTACTCACTAAGCGATTCCATCTGCTTCCCCAGATCATCAAGATGAGGGGAAACACCTTGTGGAGAGGCAGGCACCAGCACAGAGCCTCTTAACGTCCATGCCGAGGGCACGAGGTACATCCGTGGCTGCTGGGATGTGCAAGGCAGGCACTGGGAGCCAGCCGGAGGCGCGTTCAGCGCGGCGAGTCCTCAAACACCGTCAGGTTGTGCTCTTGGATGTGGCGGAGCAGGATCTGTGCCCGCCTGTCAATGGTCTGGAGCAGGGGTCTCAGCCCCCCGGCGCCTCCCTGGCTCTCCCAGAGCTCCCGGTCCAGGCGCAGCGACTCCAGCAGCAGGCTCTGCAGCCTGCCCGACCGCAGCGTGGCCACCGCCCCCGCTGGGAAGCTGCAGTGGAGGAGCAGAAGAGACAGGGAGGGAAGGGCTTATCCAGGGAAGGCTGAGAAGAGAGGAAGGGAGTAGGGGGCACTCGAGCAAAGATGCTTCAAGAGGAAATGCACGTCTACCCAGAGGAATGCAGGACAAGGAGCCTTCTACTTAAAACTCTACCCATGGTGAGCATGCGGGATAGCTCCATCAGACACAGACCCAAACAAATTCCAAATCAAGAGGCCTCTAGCCTGCCAAAATGCCTCATGGGCAATGGCGCAAGAAATGCTGGAATACCTGATTATTCATTATTTTTGTGCAATTAAAGCTGCCAATTAAAGAGGGGAAATAGGCTTTGGAGCCTGCCATCAGCCATCCAGAGCCATCCAGAGCAGAATAAAGAGTTAGTTTCAGGGCAGAGGCACGTGGGATGTTTTTGTGAGCCTAGCCACCCACCCTGTTCTGGGTGGGAGATGGCCCTGATTCAGAAGGATGCCCCATCAGGGAGGCAATGAGCAGCACAAGAAGGTGAGCACACACGGGGCTGCTGGACATTCCCTGTATGCCAGCTCAGCCCTCACCTGGCACGTGCACATTCCTACCTGTCTATGCCTTGCAGGAGCCTGAAGTTGAGCTTCTCCTCAGGGTGCTGTGGCCTGCCTGCGTTGTCAATGAACACCAGGCGGGATGGTGTGCTCCTCCGGACCTGCCAGCAGGATGGGAAGGAGAAGTTCACTCAGTGCAGAGTCAGCACTGTGGGAGTTCAGGGTGCTTTTTAATGCAGTAAGAAAACCTAAGAGTATTTGGAGGAAAGCAGGTGCCAACATCTATGTCCCTCCATGCCTGGGCATACCTCCCATCAGGGATCAAGCATCACCATGGGACCTACATTCCCTTTACTACATCCTCAGCCCTACAAGTACCTCCCAGGCACTTTCATGTCAGCCCCAGAGCAGCCCTTGGACAGCAGGGAGACATACCAGGATGTGGACCAGGACCAGCTCTGCTGGATTCCGGCACTTCTCATGGAGCATCTCCTCCACGCAGGGCTCAGAGGGATCAGGATGAAACCCACAGCAGTAGCGGTCCAGGCGGTCATGAACCTGCAGGAGACATCTGGGGACCTTAGCAGTGACACATGCCTGGGTTGGGGAGGTTCTGTTGTGAGCTGTTCTTGTACAGAGGAAAATAAAACATTTCTAGGGATCCTCAGGAGACGTGCAATTGAAAAGCTGCATACGCTGGTGAGTGAGAGGAATGGAAGCACACATGCAAAACCCCTTTGGCGTGAAGAAGGTGATGACAAAGGTGATGGTGACAGGCTTTTCTGATGGAGTTCAGATACCTGGTACCTCCACATTCTGAATCTGCACAGAGTGAAGGGGTTTTGCTTCCAGCTGAAATGAAGGGGAGGCGTACACGATGATGAATGAATAAAAAAACCAACAAAGCACTCAAGGAAACCTCGAATCTGAAACCTCAAAAAGAATTTGTTTTTTCAAGTCCTTGTGCTCTGTATGACAGTTTCATCTGGTTCCTGTCACATATGCAACCTTTCATCCATCCCTACGGTAACCTGAGCAGCCCTCAATGGAAAGATGAATGGAAAAGCATTGGCAAGGGAAAAAGCAGTCTGTGCATACACAGAGCATGCCTGACATTTAAGTTGGGCCACGGTGACTTCTTTTAGCTACACTTGTGCTTAATCATTTTCAGGTGCTGCTAAGGCTCCATATAGTCCAACGCTGTCAAACCTCCTGATTCCCATCCCAGTTCCCTGCAGAAACCCTGGAGCTGCTTGACAGCTTTCAGTGTTTCAACCACACCCTTGGAAGAATGAAAGGCTTTTAAAAGACATAAATCTCTGTCAGACCCGGCCTCAGTATTTATGGAGCTTCCTCAGCTTTGTGAGGAGCAGCTGGTACATCCTCTGGGGTGATTAGTGGGGCAGACAGGACCTCATTGGCTGTCAACAGACCTCCCATGGCTGTGTGTTGATGCAACCCTGTAGGGGAGCCACCTCACCTCCTCCCAATCTCCAGGCCTGTTTATAAAAAAACCTCTCTCTCCCTCTATATATATATGCTCCTTTGAATATATATGAAATATATATAAAATACAAAATAAATATATTTTCTGGTTGCAGCATGAAAATGTCCAACTTGCTGATTTGCTCATCATTGCTGGTGCCAGCCCAGGAGGCAGGGCTCAGGGTGCAGAAAGGCTCCTGAAGCCACTGGGAGGGCTGGAGCAGATCTCAGGTGAGCCAGAGGGGATCTACAGGTGACAATGAGACAGAAGCCAAGTGACCCACAGTGGCTGCCCGTTCCATTCATCGTGGTAATTAGCACAGGTTACCAATTACAGGCTGTGCTTTGACAGAGAGTTCAGTCTGAACCCAAACACTGACCAAGCACTGGAGAAGATGGTGCAGGGAAACACGAATTGTGATCTCCATGGCCATTCCATTAATAACTCTTTGAGAAGAAGGATTAGCCCCACACTGGAGGCTCTTAAACCTCTCTGTTTCCTGAGGTTTAATGAAGCACTCAGGTCAGTATTCCTCCATTGGGAGACACTCCGGTTAAAAAGTGCTTGAGCATCTTGTCACAAAACACATGGAAACAGAACAAAATATCACATTTCCTCCACACATCTCCTCAGTCTGCCTACTGGAGAGCTCAGCATGCCAGTTTCTCTCACCGACTATGTTATTTTGCAGGCTGCACAGAAGGTGAAGACAACCTGAGAGAACTTACAGAGACATTAAATAGGCTCAGCGCTCCACTCATCCGCCCACGAGCACCTGTGAAACCAAGGTGGATTGGTGCTGAACCACAGAGCTGTGAGGTGGAGGCAGATCTGGTGTCCAAGTGGAGTCCCAGGAGAGGGACCAGATGGCTGTGGAGATGCTGAGAGTGCCCTGACGTGCTGACAAGCCCTCCCTCCCCTGGCCCTCCCCTGATTTTTTTGGTATTAATTTCTTGTTTCCAGAGCTTAAAGATCTCTAATTCATGGGAATTCTGGTATTATTGCTAGAACACAAATACATGAGCCACACCTTGCATCCAAGCTCAAACACTACCAGAAGTTCACCTTCAGCCCCTCTTATGCCCATTCTGAGGCATCCCCTTGCATCTGATAGTTTTTTTCTAGTTCTGATTCAGCCTGGGATGGCTTCCCCTAAGTTTCCTTACTCTCACATTGGTTGGGAAGAGCATGTTCCAGAACAGGGATGTGGCTGCAGAGTTGATTTGGTTTTGGCCCTTTTTAAAGTGCAGAACAAAGCCATCAGCAGCTGCCCCGTTTCTCCCAGGTTCAGCGTTTTGCCCCCAGTAAAACTTTGCATGTAGTGCGGGGTTCCCTTATGGCAAATTCCAAGAAAAATCAACATAGAAGAAGCCCAATTTTAAGAGCAATTGAAGAAAACTACCAGGATTTCAATGCCAGTGTACAATAGGGCTCAGATCTCGAAACCTCTCCTTTCCCAGTGTGAGATGCTAAAGCCATTTCTGAAAGATGCTACTCCACTTCTATAATATCCTCTTTACCTTTATGTGACTTCTCTGCATGGGAGGATTCCTTTAGAATTATTGAGGAGAACCTGCAGATTGCCCTTGAATTTATCATTGTACTGCTTCAGCCCTTGAGGAGGAACTCTCCTTAGAACAAGCTACTTTCTCCTGCAGTCTCAGCCTTTCCACTGCACTCAGCAGTATTTTGGCCTGGGGAAGGGAAGGGGATTGGTTAATCTTCTCATTTGTCTGGTTACCTCAGCTAAAATATTTTCAAGTCCAGCCAGAACTGCTCCACCTCTGCCAGCCATAGTTGTAAAAAAAGAGCAAGAATAAGGAAAACATATTTTAGTAGTTTGGATATTTTTCTTTCTTCCTTTTTTTTTGTTGTTTGTTTTTGGGTGGGGTTTTTTTGTTGTTTTTGGTTTTTAGGGTTTTTTTTGTGTGTGTGTTTTTTTTGGTTTTTGGTTTTTTTTTTTTTGTATTAATACTTGTCCTTTCAGGCAGTTTTCTCCTCTCTGATAACCAGCCCCCAGGTGCCTAAACAGGCTTTCTTTTTCTCCACAGAAATCACTTTTGCCTCCTCACAGCTGCCCTCCAAGACCTGATAACTCTCTGGGATACTGTTGTAATCCCTTGTAGCAGCAGGGTATGATTTTCCAGACTGAAGATTAAGTGCTATTAATGCCGAGGAGGAGGAAGGCAGTGCTGTCTAAGGCAGGGCTCCTTATTTCCAATGCCAGCAGCACATCCCTGAGTTTGGATGTGATGGGGCTGATGCAAGACATGCTGCTCATGCCTAGGGATGCCCTAGGGATGTCTCTAGGGATGTCCCAAGCCTCTGCCAGCACAAAATGAACAGCAGAAAGCTCACCCGCATGAGGACAGACTCACCACAACCTGCCTGTGTTTCCCCTTCAAGTCCCAAACATGGACCATACTCAGGCCAAAGTGCTTCTGGCACGAAGTTCTGCTGCTTCCCATCCACTGATGAGTGAAAATACATTCCAAGAAACCACAGCCTATGTGAATCCTCAGAGCAGAGGGAGACCATGATCAGACAATACAGGTGCAGGTGCAGGGGAACCCAGGTGCCACAGGTGATGGGACAGGCGGCCTCAATCACCACAGCCCTACCTGGAGAAGAAAGTCAAAGAGGGCCAGGCGGCTCCATTCGCTGCGTGGAATGCTGGAGCAGGGAGTGTCCTTAGCCACCAGCATCTGTCTGTGGGGCTGCAGCATCTCCTGGTACTGCAGCCATCCCAGGGCACAGGAGTTCTGGTCATTGTTGGCATCCTCCAGGTGCTGGAGGTCAGGAGCCCACCAGATGATGGGGCGGGGGGCGCCGTTGGTGTAGCTGTAGGGCAGGAGGCGGCTGGAGAAGCGCCGGGCCACGGCGGGCAGGCTGCGGTTCAGCCCCAGCACCCTGTCCAGGTGGAAGGCCAGCACCTCGTACAGGTCCCCGGGGCGCTTGATGAGCCCACAGTGCCCATCCTGGCAGTCTCCTTCTGGGCTGGCTGGGGAGACAGCTCCCTTGGCAACCCCCACAGCACGCAGCCCCACTCGCATGACTTGCCCGTGGGCAGGGACACGGGTTTTGGAGACCACCTGCCCCCTGGACAGCAGCCACATCTTCTGGAGGTCGTCAGCAGAGAGCCATGGGGGAGTGTCCCTCTCCACCCCCCGCCGCCTCCTGCTCCGGCCAGGGGCCTGCTCCTGCCGCAGGTGAGTGCGGGGCACGGGGACCCTTCTTCTGTAGGCCCGTCCTCCAGACAGGGGGGCAGCCACCTCCCTCGGGGGCCCTGGGGGGGCCGAGGCTAGCAGCGGGAGCAGGGAGTGGTCCGGTGGTGGGGGCAGGTGGATGAGAGCCAGCAGGGCCAGGGCCAGCAGCACCCCAACAGCTGCTGGGGCTGGGGGCTTCATCCCCGTCCTTCGCCATGGTCGCTGGGCCTGCGGGGACAGAAAGGTGGGATGATGCTGGAGTGTTACTGCAGGCAGAGTCCCCGGTAGGGTTTGCTTCACAGAAACAGCCCCTCTGCTTGTGGGATCCCTGCAAGAGGTGTTCCACAGCACTGTAGCAGGAGGGTTATGACTGGTGCCATGATTTGTGCCATAAATTAGCTGCAGTCCCTTCAGAAGCAAATCAGAGCAAGAGCTCACTCCCCACACAGAGGTTGCCATATCTGCAGCGCTGAGGTACAGGATGACCTTACAGGAAATGAATTTTTCATGGTCAAATATTTAGCTTTAAAGACTCAAGAAATGTAAAAAAAACCAAAAAAACCAAAAAAACCCCAAACAAACAAAAAAACCCAAACAAACAAACAAACAAACAAAACAAAAAAACAGAGTAAATTCTTGTCTAGATGTGAACACTTTCCAGTTCCTAAGAGATTTTATTTTTCAGACCTTACTCTGGGCACCCTCACTGGTTCCTACTGCGGTTGCACACTGAACCCATAACTTGGGTATCTTGATGTGTGCTGAGACAAGGACTCTGGAGCTCTGCCCATGGCTGTATCTGGCAAAAGCAAGGCAGCTCCAAGTGTCAGTAAAGACCTGTGACTAGCTATATTTTAATAAAAACGGTGCAGATTCCTGGAGGGCAGGAACAGCTCTCCTATGAAGACAAGCTGAGAGAAGTGGGGTTGTTCAGACTGGAAAAAGCCCTGGGGAGAATTTACAGCACCTTCCTGTGCCTACAAGAAAGCTGGAGAGGGATTTTTTACAAGAATGTGGACTGACAGGACAAGTGAAAAGGACTTTAAACTGAAAGAGAGGTTTTAGAATGGATATTAGGAAAAAATTCTTAACTGTGAGAGTGTTGAGGCATTGGAAAACAGGTTGCTCAGATAAGCTGGCTCATCATTGGAACAAGTTGCTCAGAGGTCCCATCCCTGCAGCGCTCAAGGCCAGATTGGATGAAAGAGCAACCTGGTCTAGTGGAAAGGGTCCTTGCCCATGGCAGGTGGGTTGAAATTAGATATCTTAAAGGTTCACTCCAACCCAAACCCTTCTATGAGTCTATGATACAATCTATGCTATATGTGAAACCTAAAGTATTCTGATTCCCAGCACTAAGGAACTGCCTTTAAACAGCTGGGGCTGCCCTAAGCACAGGACATTCCCCTTTAGACTGAGGTAGAGGGCAGTGGTAGGGCAGCACTGTGACACTCTCCAAGCCAATCCAGTGCAACCACGCTGCACCCATGCTTCATTCATTCGGGTTTGGGCAGCCTCACACACTTCAGGAGGCCAGAGCCACAAAAAGCACCTTGGCACCGTTTCTCTGCTGTCAAAAGGCATTTCCAAGCAGCTCAAACCCACGCTGGAAGCCAAGACGATGGTCAAGTGGATACATTTTTTCCCAATTATTTATTTTGGAAGTCCAAGCATATCCATGGCAGACACAGCAGGACAATATATTGCCAAAGAATGGATAAAAATCTGTTTATAAGAGGAAAAGCTTGGAAAAAAGAGCTAAAAAGCTGGGGAGGTGAGAGCCAGCAGCCAGAATTACTTCCAGAAAGCAGCTGGGCAAGCAAAAGCATTTCCAGCCCGGGGCTTTTAGGACCACAGGCTCCCACTGACCACAGGGACCCACCACCAGCACAACTCCTGCCCCATGAGCAGCTGCCCCAGGTGACCCCAGTGCACGGGGTCAGGATAGTGCTGACACAGCACTATCCTGAAAACCACCAGTTTCATGTCCTCAGCTTGGGGAGACTGCTTCAGACAGCCACCTGGTGAGGAGCCACATCCCTTGCAAAGACACTACATCAGCTGAAGTCGGTAAGAGGAGCTAACGACTCACTGGCCTCAACCATAGGGGTGTTCCTTCCATGCTTCCCCTTCAAGGGCTGAGCAGATTTAATGCAGTTTATAAGAGCTATTGATGGTGCACTTGGAGTGATTCAGCTTTATAGCTCTCACTTAATTGCTTCTCTCCCAGAAAAACAATGTAGTGCAGCAAAATAGATCTGCTGGGCCGAATCCTTTTTTCAGACAGGGTTACACCACCTTGCAGAGGTTTACAGCAGCCTCTGTCAGGAACCAGGGGCTGCCTGGTACAGGGCTTTGGGACCTGCTGGGGGACCTCTGCTTCATCTCTTCCCAGAGTGGAAAGGACGTAGTCCAGGATGAGACTGGCCAGAAAGGGATGTCCTGTCCTAGCTCACCAGCAGCATTGTTCAAGGCTTGGCATTAACTGTCCCAGGCACCAAACTACATGGCTAAATCGTTGTCTTAGGTGCCTTTCTGGGGAGGGGATGAGCATGAGCACCCCTAAGCACCTTGAGGGGCAGCAGAACTTCTGTCAAGAGGCTGGCCGTGATGCCTTCCCAGCCCTCTCCTACTTGGATGGGATAATGATTTGCTGTGGAACCACAGCCAATGCCAAGTGATACAGGCAACACCCAAGCTCAGTTAATCAAAACCTTCATGCCCTGGATTTCAAGCAAATTCTGCAGAGTACAGACACACATTCTTTCCCAAACACCTGCAATCCATGTCTGGCCTCCTGAGCAAGAGTTATGGGGAAGTGCCATGTCTAAATCCTAGTTTAACCATAGTAAAATAACTCTGTGGCATACAAAGGGCTGATCCCAGTATCCTGATCCCACACTTCAAATCATCACTGCAAGTGCCTTACAGTCTGTTCCTCTGGCCTCAAACTATGCTGAATTAGCATATGGAATCAGTCCCAAAGGACAGGGCTAACTGTAAATCTCAGTATTCCCATCTGCATCCAGCCAAGTCCCTTCCCAATCTGTGCTTTCTTGGGCATGTTTTCCCAGCACCTCCCCTGTCCCACCCTTCTGGAGAGACACAGCCCATCCCACTCTCACCAAAAACCCCCATAACCCTTTTCTTCAGCACAAAGGATTTTAAGAGTGATTGTTTTTGTTATCCAGCTGATAATAACCCTCTGGTTACTTATACCATCTCTAGGTATCTAAAAAGCCTGTCTGCCAAAATTCCCGTATCCTGGGGGGAGAGTGTATGTGGGAGCCACATGGAGTGCCTTCAAAACACAGCAGGAAAAATCCTTTTTAACCCACAGCTGGAGAACAGAGTATGTTAAATAGATGGCAATGATTGCTGGGTTTTTAATGTCAAGTCAGTTTACAGTCCAAGTGGTTAAGAAATCATTATTGTCCAAACCCACTTTGTCTTCCTTGACAGTGAGCTTGGGATTGGGAATCACAAGTTAGAGCCTCATTGCTTTCCCACCCTGAACTTGAAACCCTGGGCTGTGAGGTTGGGCAGGGGCCAGTGCAGGCTCCCTTCCCCAGTGCCGTTCAGGGTTTCCCTGCCACATCAACAACAAAAAGAAACAAAAAGGTGCAAGTACAGCCTCTGTGTTATTTCTGGTGGTTGATATTACAAAATTAATAATAACCTAGGGGATAAAACATTGAAGAAATAATACTGTATTTACAAGCCCTGGGTAAATACTTTTCCAAAGAGTCTTTCTCTCAGCCCATGCTGTAAAAAAATGCTGCAGTTTAAGCTATGGCTTCGATTCAGCCTGAAATGCAAACCATACGTACAGCCTTGCTTTGCCAGGCTGACGTACTGACAGTACAGCATGTCTTTGCCAGAAATTAGGTCCTTTTCCCAGCAGGCAAAATCCATAAAAAGGCTTAAGAGAGGTACTACTTGTTCCAGGATGCCAATAAGTAAATAATATATATTCTCACTCATCAGAGGGATATACAGCACAGCCCAGGCTCTGAAGGCCCACTGGAGAGCTGTGCAGCTTTGATGCTAGGAAATACAACTTTCTAAGTCTAGTTAGGGGTGAGGTGGGGGAGGGTTATCCTTGACATTGTATTCCCAGGACGCTTGAACCTTGGCAGAATTTGAAGCAGAGAAGCCTGTTTTCAATTTCTTTTCAAAGTGCCTCAAATTGGCTTTGTTGAGCTTGAAAGAAAAGAAAAACAAACCCCAAACTTCATTATCCAAGAATGCAAGAAACAGTCCTGAGACTAGAGAGATGCCACAGAAATACGTGGCTGTTGAAAACTGGATTGATTCCTGCTTTCCTCTGGCATTCAAAAGAGTCCTCCTGCCCCTGCACCAGAACTGCTAGACCCCTTCAGCAGAAAATCCCACTATCCCAAAGAGGTGCCCAAAGGAGCCAGGATGGCTCAGCCATGGCTGTGCCGCTCTCGGCCACCTGCCCACCCTAGAGTCCCAAGCTCAGAGGACTTTGCCAAAGGCAAACTGCTGATAAGCAGGTTAAAGACAGGCCTGTGCATTTATCTGGGTGCATTCTGCATGGGGGGTGCAACACACAGGGCTGTGCTCACCCTCCCGGCTCCGTGCTCCCTGCCCGCCCAATGAACCGCAAAACCGCCCGGGCAGCAGGAGGTGCAGCCTGCCGTGACCAACTTTAACAAAGACTGCTTGAAAAACAAGTGGGAAACCTTCTCTGCCTGCCCTCCACCTCTGGGAATGTCTCCAGAGCCTTGCACCCACACACAGTGCTCACAGCAGCTCCCAGTGCAACAGGAGAGCGGGCATGTCAATCTGGGATTGGATCAGCCTCTTCTTTTTCATGTTGTGCAGGAGGTTTTCTTGGTTTGTTAAGGGCACAGCATGTGGGCTGGGGACCCATAACTGTGCTGAGGATATGGAAGGAGACAAAACCTCTCCATCCCCAGAGTGACTCTGGGCAAGTCTGAGCAGAAGGAAATACTTGGCAGCATCTGTCACCCATCATTCAAGTGCCTAAGTGCCTTCCTATGTTAATCTGCTCAGGGAAGATAGATGACTTGCAGAGTGAGAATTTACTAAAGACAGCTATTAAATTATGATTGCCAGTCCCAAAGGTAGCTTTGGCTCAGAGTGGCTCCCCAGGAGGGCAGGTCTGCTGTGTTGCCCCAGCACACAAGGACAGCTCCACCAACATTCACATTGCCGTGGGGCATGAAGAATAAGACAGCCCTTCATCTGGCCTCATGATCCATCTAAGTGACTGAAATTCCTAGCAGGCCCACACCAGCTTTGTGCCTGGGCTTTTTTCTCTCCAAAGATGAACATTTTTTTCCTCAAGAATGCCCTTCCAGAGGGCATTGACCCCACTATATTTTGGCACTCTGCAGACACCCTGAAGAACATCCTGCTTGGTTCCAGGACAGGGATGTGGCAGGTAGGCCATGCCTGCCTGCTCAAGGTGTTCCTCCAGCCCCACTTCCACATAAGTGGCCTGGGAAGCTCAAGCCAGGCACTGAGAAGGTGGGAAAGGGGACTGCTCCCATAAAGTCTGAACATTGGGTCAGTTGAAGCTGGGGAGATGGAAATGTGACACATCACCACATGATTCCCTGCAGAATCAGCAAAGTCTTCAGAGACGGCACACAAACCTCTCCAAAAACATGTCCAAAACCAAACCAGAAAATGACTGAGTTAAATTGCCTGGGATGAAACCTTAAAACATGGTGTACTTTGCTAAATTTTGGACAGTCTGCAAGGTTTTTGGGATCATTTACAGCCTAAGTGCAGGATAAGTGTGCTTTGCACTAGCAGAGGGCAGCACTCTGGCAGCAGCATAAACGGATGAAACAGAGTTGGCACCATTCAGTCTGAGCACTGATTCGAAGGGATGGTGCCAACACACCATCTTTAACTCAAATAATGTTGCCTTCACAGTTCTTCCAGTTATCACTACGGCCTTGGGGCAGCAAATTATAAAAACCTGGAAACCTTCAAGCTCCACAGCCTCTCTCTAGCAATAATCTGGCGTGTCCTTGGCTCCAGGCCCTTCATCAACCCCTTGAGCTTTTTGCTTCCCAGGGATGAAATGTCCTGCTTCTTGCTCTAAACCTCCCACCCAGACTGACTGTTTCTGGTTTTTGGGAGGCTCCTTGTCCTGGAGATTCTCCTCTGCACAGCCATAGGCTGAGCACAGCCCCTTCCCACACATCCATCATCCAAAGGACCATTTTGAACAGAATCTTGAGCCATAGCTGTAAACCGCTCTGTTCAACAGCGCTATTCCCGTTGCACTGTCTGCTCCCAGCTGAGTTATGTGCCAAAGGAGTATGGCAGAAACACAGGCTTGTAAACTCCTTGCCCTCTCTAGGAGTAGCTTACAAGAGTAGCCAGACTCCCAGCATCCCAAATGTCCTGCTCAGTATCTCTGAAGAAGGAAGAACTGGAGCACCAGACAGGACATACCTTGAAGGAAACAGATAGCCAGCACCTGGCTGGAGGACACCACACCTTGGGGTACAGCTGATGCAGTCAAGGTCAGGGCTGCTGCTTGGGGGGACCCAGAGGGGACACACACCTTGTCCTGCACCTGGTGTGGACTAAAGCCCTGCAGGGTACCGGCAGGGACTTGCTTGTCCTGTGATGACATGGTCCTTACCCCAAAATCATGTGATTTTCACTGAGCAAAAGGAAAGATTCATAATTCTCCTCACACCCACTGTGTAAATCTCAGCTTGCAGACAGTTAATACTCAGCTCTGTGTGGGATGGACAAGGAGTTTTTCATCTTGGTGCTGTGTACACTGCAGCTCAGGACCACTCTGGTTTAATCCCAGAAGTCAACACAAAGCACCACAAAAATAAACAGTCTCCAGGATGCCACACTTCTTCTGCTTAAAATAAGCAAACTAAAAGCTTTCAGATGCCTTATCTTTCTCCTATTTATGTTCAGAGTCAGGGCTTTTACTGCAGATTCTTGCACTTAGCTGAATCTTCTACTTCTTGGACACACATCTCCCAAGAGACTGATGGCAGTCTTTCAGGACATGTCCCTGAGATACACAGGTCTGCCGTCATTTGCATGTGCAAACATCTCCCTTACTTTTCACCACTAAAAGTGATATCAGCCTGCACCCAAATCATCCAGATCACTGAGGACCTGAAACAGCATCCCATGTTCACAGGAGACAGTGAGGACCTGGGCAGCCCTGAATGCACGACTGTCCTGCTATCCTCATGAGACAAGGGACATGCTCCTCATCTTCCCTCCTCTCCCTCTGCTCATTCCCCTAACATAACCCACACACTTACATGAGAGCAGCACAACCTAGAAATTCCTGGATTTGTCAAGGAGGGAAGGCAGCAGTTTTGGGAGGCTGTTTCTCCCTCACTCCACCACTGCTGTACAGGCTCCTGCCAGCTTTCCCTTTCCCCCCTCCTCTCGTCCCAATTTCCCAGCCAGCCTGTTGCACTCAGCTCTGCAAGTTTTCAGAGCAGCTTTCCCATCTGCCTGCTGAACCAGCAAGTAGGGGGCCCCTTCCTCAGTGAAACAGATGTGGATTGCCTTTGTGCAACATCTGCGCCTCATGCCCCGCTCATTTTGAACAGTCTTGCCTTTGTTTCTGAGAGCTTGTACAGGGGATGCTTTGGAGGAGGGCAGCAGCCTGTGGCCCGTGGGCTGGACTCCTTCTCTTCAAGTCCCACACACAAACTGCCTCCAGTCCGGAGTTACTTCTGGGGAAGAAGAATATGCTTTGTTCCTGTGGTATTCTGGAATTGACAGTCTTGCTCCTCAGCAAGTTCCAGCCAGAGACCATAGCTTAGACTCCTTTGGGATTTCCAAACCCAGGGACGTAAGAATTGATATCTGGGAGCCATGGATCCTCTTCCTCACAACTCCCCCTATCCCAGTAGCTTCTCTTGCTGCACCTCCGGGCTGCTCAGCAGCTCTGGTTTGACATCCCCAGAGGGGCTGTGCTGCCGCAGCTCCTCTGCACATAACAGAGGCAAAGAGCAGAGGTGCTAGAAAGCCATGTTCCTCTTGCATAAGTTCTGGGCTGTATTTAATATGGGGAGGAATACATTACAATAAAATCACATTTTATTTCCTCCTGCTCTTGATGAGTTTGCCAATCCCGCTTGTGAGTGTCTGGAATGCTGCTAAAACTCTCACACATTTTGGCATTTGGTTCAGTTTTATTTATTTTACCAGGGCTCATGTTTTTTCTGTATTTTGGGGAAGAGGGATTTTGACCCACTTATTTTCAGTTTTTGTGTCTATCTGGTGGACCAGCACCAGGGAACAGGAATGCTTGCTTGGTGCCCACTGGGGGCTCACAAAACCCTCTTTGGGATGTTGGCAAGGAGTAGTACTGGATTCCCTTGCTGGAGTTTCAGTGGAGGTTGCCCAAGTCAGACAGTTGGGTTTCCCTGGGCTGTCAGGTTTTTCCCTTCCTGGAGAGCAGAAAAGTGCATTCGTGGGATTCCAAAGGGGAGGGAGAAGAAGGAGGACAGTGGGGCCTTTCAGCCCTGTGGGCTTTCTTCAAAACAGAATTGTTCATGCCAGCCCTGGCCTCAGCTGCAGAAAGGTAACCCTATTTTCCTCCTGTTAAGCCATTACATCTGAAAGAGAAAAAAAAGGGGAAGAAAACTGCTTGCCACTTGGCTCTGGGTGCTGCCTGTGTCCTGCAGACCTGGAAAAGCAGACACAAAGCCTGCTGGCAGCCACCCCCATTCCACATCTTCTAGCAAAATCCATGGACTGAGCAAGCAGAGCAAACGTGGTATGAGCATTGGTGCAGCCAGGCTCACAGAAAAGGGGCTTTTCCTTCAGGGCAAGGCAAGTAGCTGCAGGTGGGCTGGAGTTACTGAGCATTGGAAATGGAAGGGGTAATTGAGGCATCTGGAATCTATGCCAGAGGATTAATACAGTGCAATCAGCCCCTCGTATTTAGAGTGCCTCATACTAGGCAAACAACAGCAACTGGAAACTACTCGCTGGCAGATTTTGAAGCCAGAAGAAAGAAGATGTTTCTGTAATGCAGTCATCCCCCAGCACTCTCCCCTGCGGCAGGTCGGGCATGTGCAGCGGCCGGATCCAACAAGGAGCCGGCTGCAGGCGTGCTCTCCACACCAACAGGGGAGCTCACAGCTGGCATCCCTCTGGCTTTCTGCAAGGGGTCAGCCCCTCAGTGATTTTGAAAGGAGTAAAAAATCATCTTGAGCATTTTGTTTGGGGTTTTGCTGTAACTGAAGCAACAAGATAATCAGCTGGGGGCACAGCCTGGGTTTATCCCTCATAACCACCACTTCCCTGCCTACTGGTGCCCAGAGCAAAGCCAGATTACAGGCAAAATAAAAGCAGTCAATGCAGGAGCTCACAAAAGGGAAAGGACTGCAGAAAGAGATCTTCCCTTGCCAAGGCAAAATGGAAATCCTGGCAAAAAGTGAATAGCCCACTCTCACATGGCAGACTACACCAGGTACCTGGCTCAGGCTGTACAGGCTTTGAAAAGCTTCATAGTGAAGGCTTTTACAGAAAAATGTTACTGCAGACAAAAGGCTGCTATGGGGAGAGTTGCCTTGCTTTTCCCTTTTACAGGCAGGAGTTATCTCCAAACCCCAAATGGGTAACATGAGCCCCAGTATTGTCATTTTTTCCTGCTGCTGAAGTTCATTAATTTAGAAACTCAAAGCAGCCTATGCAAACTGTAGGATGGAAAGTGTAAAGCATGACACTAGTATCCCACGTACACAAACACACACTCCATTGAAGGCTGGCACAGCAGCATTGTCCCCAGAGATGCTCTGAGTCATCAGCACACTCTTGAGGACATAAAAATGCTTCAGTGACACAAATGACCAGTTTCTGGCAGCAGCACCAGGCATCTCTTCATCTTATCTGTCACAGGTTTGCAATCCCTGCCCAACACAAGCTTGGCAAGGGCTGAGGTGGTGAAGCAGGGACAGAGCCCCCTACCCCTGTGCAAACTCCCTGGCATGACACCCCGTTTTCCCCCAGTGGGCATGGAGTAATGGGCATGGGGGGACCATCCCAGCTCAGCTGACGTGTGCTTGCTCAGATGGGTCTGCCAAGGGCTGTTCCAAACTGGAGCATTAAAACTAGATGACATGAAACACCACCCTAAGGTTTGGAACACACTACAGATGTAGATAAACCTGATGCTGAGGAAGCACAACATTTCTTGGGAGGGACGTGAAGTTTTCCCTTGCCAAATTGGCCGATTTTGTGGCTTTTTGATGGAAGTGTTTTGCTTTCTCTGGACCAAACAGAAAGCACAGAGCGGCTCTTGGTGATCTCTATCTGCACTTTGCTGCCTACACCCCACGCTGTTCGCCTGCCTGAAGCAGTGCCACCTGGCCACTTAAATGAGGTGGGGTTTGGCTGAGGGAGTGCAATCACCGCCCGGGCTGACAGCAGTGCTTTAGCTACAGCAGCCCCAGGCACTGCCTTCAGGGGCACCCTGACAATCTGCTCTGTCCATCCCCAGTGCATTCTTACAATCTGCTTGGTCCACCCCGAAAGCTTTTAAGGACAGAAAAGTGCTGTAGCGGTTCCCTGCCTTGCTTGCTTGTGACCCTCCGAGTGGTCCCGCACAAGCTGCCCCCAGGATGAGACACCCAGAACACGCCGTTGTACCTCATCCCAGGGGGCACACCCAGCATTGCTTCCCACTATCAGCTAGCAAGGAAACCCCTAAATCCTACCATGTCTCGCAGCAGCAGCAGCAGCAGCAGCAGCAGCAGCAGCAGCAGCCGGCGCACTCCTCCTCATGTGCTTCACCGCCTGTGCGCGACACGGCACACGGTCACCTCCTCAGTCGGGTGCCGGCCGCCTATGGCACTTCCATAGGACACCAGGAACCCACACAGAGCACACACACACACAAAAAAAAATTAAAATAGCAATTAAAATATATATATGTATCCAGCAACTAATCGGCCCGCTTCCTCTCCCCAGGCCATTAATCACAGCCGGGGGCTATCACCCAGGGGTGCCCCTCGGGATGTCCACAGTCCCTGCTACCCAGCTCCGCATTCCAGGGGCTGCTGGGCTCCTGTCACCACACGCCAGCGGGTGCCTCCGCTTCCCCCTGGGCGGGAGGACACCCTGCAAACTTCAGCTGTGAGTTTTCAAACTCTGCCTCATCCCAGACCCACCTCCCTGTGGGGAGGGGAGTGGAGAGGCTGGGAAGGGGGGAACAGGCATTTGAAAAGTCTCTTTTTCACAATAAAAGCCCTTCTGTTGCTTTTTTTTTTTTTTTCTGGTTTGTTTTTTCCTTTTTTTTTTCTTTTTTTTTTTTATTTTTCAATACCAAGGGCCAGTTTGAGCCAGAAGGAGATGAAGATACACATGCTCCTCCCAAGCTCATTTGCTCCCAGTGACCCCGGTGCCAGCCTAGTAGAGGGACCACTAGAGCCCCAGGGGCTGCAGAGACCTAGAGCCAGGAAAGCAAACCAGAGGTCTGCCCATGAGGGCCCAAGAAAATGCTCTTTGCAGGTCTTTTTTAGCATTTCTTTGCCATTTGGTAATGGTCCAGCAAAAAGCTGTGCCACATCAGTGCCTGGAGTGGATGCAGATGTGGGAGAAGATTTCTTATCTGCCTAAAAAAGTATCAATGAACTAAAACTGCTTTTAGGGTGCTCAGACATCTGTTTTTCTGGGGCACACAATGCCTGCAGGCAGCCAGGAGAGGGGTACAGGGGAGAGGACCCTCACCACACTCAGCCGTGCAGACTGCAGCATGCTGAGCCCTGCAGTGCCCAGTGCAGTTCCCCCACCCAGCATCCTAGGTGCCATTTCCTCAGGCCTCTGGGAGAAGAGGGTCTGGAGGCATTGCTTTGGAAAGAAGTGTTGTTTCAAGAGCCCTCCACGGCCAAGCAGGCAATGTCGGGCTGCAAACCATTTTTGTTTCATGTAACTTTCCCCTTCCAGCCTGGGCTGTGGTAAGAAAACCCATCCGTCCCTCACCATGGCAGGTGACACTGCCAACTGCTCCAGCCCTGCATTGGCTTCAGCTCCAGTCAGCCCAGCCTGGGGACAGGAGGAAACCCTCTGTCTCAGGTGTGGGGGCTTCCAGATCCCTGACCTGGGCAACTACCTCCTCAAGGAAACATAAAACAAACCAGGTAAATCAGCATTGTTCTTTATTGATATTTGTAGTTTTAAAAAAATCTGATAAAGTCACAGTACAGGCTTTTGTGAGGTATAACGAAGTATGGTGGTCTAAAAAGAGAAGAGGATGAGGCTGAGGCAAACTGTGCCAAGTCACTTGATCCAGGCAGCACAGGAGGACGGTGACAGACCCAGGAGGGGTCTCCTGGTCCCCAAGCCCCATTCTAGCTCACTAACCATGCACAGTCCACATTTCACAAGATGATGCAACACATTGGGCGTAAACAATGATGGCAACTCAGTGCTCTTGCCCAGTGTGCTCTTGTGCTAGTCCCAGTGCCCCAGGGCCTTCATGCCCTCTTGGTTCAATGAGTGCATCTTATTTTAATATGGTACATCTCCCTACCCCTTCCACTGCTACTCAAAACTACAGCTAAGAAAAGAAGTGGTATGAACACACCAAAGCAGTGTGCCTGCTTTTAGCTTCAGCACACCCCACCCCATGCCATCCTTGGGCATGAGGAAGGGGTGCAGAAACCAAGCCCTGCATCCCTCCCTTGCTGCCTCCACCAACCTCATCGATCCCCACCTGTCCTGGACACTGCAGCGTTGAACATCCCAAAACACTTCCCTTGAGGCCAGTTCCCTGGGAGCAGAGAATAACCTAATCCTGCTAATACAATTAGCAATATGAGATAATCAGCAATGACCTACTCTTGGCCTTGGCACAAGGATGGCCTGTCCAAAGACAGAGCAAGTGGCAGGGAGGGGATCTGCAGGGCTCCGGAGGCTGAGCCCTGTGCATCACAACTCGTCAGTGGCACCTCATTTCGGAAGCGTTTGCTTTCATCTCCCTTTCTTAATTTTGAAATTATTCCATTTATATGCAATTTTCTGTCAAAATGATTCCTGTCAGTGCCTCTGCACTGCAAACCTTGACTGACAGGCCGAGCGCTCTGGCTGGTCTCTCTGGATTGCCTCTCCCTACAAATAACCGCTTAAAATGCACGCCTGACATTTGAGGAATTTGACATGAGAAACAGGCTTGGATGGCTGCTGTACAGACAGACTTAAGTGATCAGTGGCCAAACCAGTAAGGTAAGCCTAGTGGGTCTTGAAATAACTCTCCAATCTTGGTATTACAAAATTTCAAAAAAAATTGTTTTCCCCCTCCTTCCCCTGCTTTTTAATGACATTCACCGTGCAAAAAATCAGATTTAAAAAGCAGAGCGAAGAACCAAATGCATTGTAAACCAGTTTCCTGAGGAAGACTCCCCAAATCCATAGGATTATGACTACCTTGTATCTGAGCTGGGTAGTCCTAAGCCCACCACTGCAACCCCCAGATACCATAAGTAGCATCCCTGCAACTGCATTGTGGAAAATTAGTGAATACATGAACAGTGGAAACTGTTTTTCTTCTCTCCTTTTTCTTTCCTATCCTCTGAACACCTCTCCTCACATTCTCACAGACTTTCCTACTCACAACACATGTAGATTTCCCTGACGTTTCCCTGACTTTAGCTGAGGCTGATCCTTCAATCAGACAGACACCAGCTCTGCAGGGTGAGGGACAGTCCCCACTCCAAGAAACTTCCAAGGGATGTAGGCAGCAAAGAGAGATGGAGGAGAGCAGGGAGGTGAGACTGCACCCAGCTTGCAGGCAAAAGTCTCCAAAACAGACACGTCACACCAGGTACTCAGGCCAGCTGACTTACGTTTCCAATACCAAAGATCTCCCAAGCCTGATCCCTCTCACCTTGTACTTAGGAAGGAGAAAAAGCTGTTCTGTCCCTGTTGCAAGGCACAGAACAGCAGTGTGGGGGGCTCAGTTTGCTGGCATCTCCTGGCAGATCCAGTTTAGCCAGGAGCAAGAACTTTGAAACAGGAGAGCTGATACCTTTCCCTAGGGTTCTCTAAACAGGCCAAAATCCAAGGAAACCAATGGAGAGCAAAGAAGGCCATGGGTGCTGTTGCACTCACAGCAGCACCTCTGTGCTCCCTCAAATGACTCCACTGTAGGCACTAGCAAAATCTTCCGGTATAACCCTGACACCATTTCATAGAGACTGACTTGCCTTTCCACTTGCTTGTCCTCATAAAGAAATGCCTGCTGCAGAGGGATGAAAATAGGCTGATTTTTTTTCTTCTTCTTCTTTCCCAGAAACACATTTTTTTCCCTCTTTCTGTCCCAGCGGACCTACATTCATTTCTCCCTTGGGAACTAAAGACAGGCAGTGGAAAGGGTACAGATTTCAAGAGCTGTCAAGTAAAGTTATTCTGCCTCTCAGAATGTAAAGATGAAGAGTTTTTTTCTTCCTTTTAGAAAAGTGTGAGGCTCTAATGGGTTTGAGGGGCTATGAATATGACTTTTCACATCTGCCAAGATAATTATAAGCTTGAATGAATTTCTGATACCCAAACCCTGTCCAGATAAATCACACCTATCAAGCACTGATTAAAACAAGCTATTCAGAAAGCCTTCAAATTTCTCTTCCCGCCCCATTTTTTCCTGTATCTGTTGGTAATGGGTCTCAGTGCTTTACTAGGGAACTGTAGAAGAAACCCTGCTACTTCACCCTTTCTTTGCAGGAGGTGTGAAAGAGATGGGAAATTAAGGCTATAGGGATCAAGCAGAATGAAGAGAGATTTGGGCTCAGATTAGGTCTGGCACGGGGACACAGAAGATGCTATGAGAAGCAGGTAAGGTGCAAAACTGAGTTTTGCATCTGGTTTCAAAGCATGACATGAAACCATGCCCCACTTCCCCAGTCAGTATCCCTACAGGGGACAAGCAAGAGTACCTAACTCAGAGAAAAACCTGGATGTGGGTGACTTCTTTCAGTTCACTGTGTGTGGGAACGACTCGTGCATCTCAGGTTTTCCTCATGGTTCACATGGAAATAAGCCCACCCAAGTCATTTATGGAATGCACTGAATTTTCATAAATATGCTGAAGAAGCTGCACACCCCCAATGCAGTAATTAGAGTAAATTAATGCTGCTGGGATGCCTTTGTCACCATTTGTCTGACTCAAGACAAAAGGCAGGGAGGTCACATCCTGAAGAGAGAGTAATCCTTTTTAAGCAGTGTTTTAGATGCCAGAGAAAACAATAACATCTGCGGAGGAACCACATGTTCCCTCAGTGCACAGGCTTTATACTTCCCACAAATACCTATTGTATCCTCCTTGTTGTCATGACTCAAGCACAAGCATACAGAGGAAGGGACAAAGAGTTATTAAGTCCTTCAGAGGTGATTACTCATTCCTCCAATTTAACATTTTAGGTAAATGCTACAAACTCTGAATCGCTTGTCAGAACACAACACAGTATTGTTTTTACAGAACATGAGCTAAGTCAAATGAGTTAGGGTTCTCTTTTCATTTTTTCATTTCTAAGGGCTATTTTTAAAGCTCTCCTATATTCAGCCAGAAAAAAAAAATCTTACCACCCATGTTCCATGTACAAGACATTTGCTGTGCTATTAAAGAAGAAACTTTTTCCTAGCCTGCTTCTCCAAGGAAGGCTGACCATTCTGCATCACTAAGGGTCTCAGCCTCCATCCTCCACCAGATTTTGGAAACAATTGAACTTCAGCCCCATGTGAAAACAGTCACTGGCAGTCCAGCCGTGTTGTGGCATCCCAAGTCCATGGGACAGGGTGAACCTGCCAGGTGGCACAACATGGGTGCCCCAACAGGGTTCCATTGTTCCCAGCAGCTGGTATAACAACTTGAACTTCAACACTGACTTTCTACCTGTGTTTCACTCCAGACTCCTCTATCTTCTTCAATCAGTCCTTCCCAAGGCAGGGATTCCCCCTTTTTAAGCCTTATATTTTCTTCCTCTCTCTTCATCCCTTCTAGATACCAACCTCAGCACTCCAATGAATCTGAAACAACTTTTTTTTTTTTGACTGTCACCATGTAAATCAAGAGATTCAGATCTCTATTATTTAGTATCCCACTAATCCTGCATCATCTGCAATCTTCGCTAGCAACTAAATGTGTGTGTGTCTGTGTGTCCTTAACTTGATCTCTGTTTGAAAATACGGGATGTTAGATGGAGAACAATTCCACCCCGCTGCATACAAAAGCTTTAGCATTGAGGTCTCATTTTGAGATCTGTTGTTGAGACAGTTTCTCATCTAATATGTAAAGCAGTCCCTGTAAATTATACCTCAATTGCAAAATAAATTGGAAAATATATTGCAAAATAAAAAGGGCATATGGTGCTGTGTCCATTGCTTTGGAGACACCCAAAGGCAGAGGTGCCCTGCCAGCACAGATGCCGTGCTCTCCTCGGGAAGGTGATGAGTGTGACTGACCACAAAACCACGTTAGCTGGCAGTCATTACACTCATGGCTACTCACTTCTTCTTAACAAAGGCTTTGCCTAGCCATCCACTTGTGCTGATGCCTTGAGAGGCTACCTAGAACAGTGTTAAAGGAATAAAGTAGGCATTTATTAAAAAGGCCTTCAAAGAATACACCTTGGGCAGTAAAAGAGCGTGGCCAAGGCTACACACAAGATGGACAATGGGTCACGCATTTTCACAATTTTGTAAGTTTTAAACCATTTACATATTGGGGTTAATTGTCCAATTATAGCTAAAGGTTATGAAGTCTCATCCTCCCATTTTGCTCTCCTCAATTCCAACACTTTTTAGGCCTGAAGCTGCAAAGGTGTCCTTGGTTCTCAGGTTGGAAAAGGATTGTTTTGTCTACTCTGTGAAGAGAACTTGCTAACGCTTTATATGAACTTCAGTTATATACTAATGCAGTACAGAATCTGGATAATATGAAAGCTAAAACTTAAGGCATCAGAACTACCACACTTCTGGAAGGTGGTCAGGAAAAGTCACTGGAAACTCTGTATCAACACAAAAATTTCCTGAAGAGTTGCAAAATTATTGCACAAGTTACTTGGTTTTGGAGGGGCTAAGATTTAGTATTGGGGATTCAGAGAACTGCATGACTGCTTCCCTTGGCCTCCTGAGCAGGAATTGTTCAAGCTCAAAAGGAGGTGTGGCGGGGCTCTGCAGGGAGCAGCTCAGCTCATCCCTGCCTGCTCTTGCACCTCACAGACAAGGGCCAAGGTGAACACGGGTTCTCCTGCACCATTCAGAGCTCCCTGCATGGCTTAAATCTGCAGGCAGCTTTCAGGAAGCCTGAAAGGGAGCACAGACAATGCCAGGTGGGAGCACAAAGCTTTGCTGCCTGAGATTCATGTTAGCAGCTACTGGTGCTGCATGCCCTGCCTCCCCACACAGTGTGACTGTGGCTCTCCAAGACCTCACCAGAGGTCAATTCCTACCTCTGCATGTGAACAGGCCAAACCCTGGGGGCAGAGCTTGCCCTTTTGGGTTTTCTGTGTACCAGTGTCCCAAGCCCAGGGGACATCAAGCTAGCATATGACTTTATTTTCCTCAGAGCATACCTCGTTTTCCTCAGAGCATACCTCGTTTTCCTCAGCAAACCTCCATCTCTAACCTGCAGAATCACACAGAAACAAGGGGAAAATGAACACAGACTGATGCATAGAACATTTCCACCCCCAAAAAAAGGAGAGAAAACAAGACAGAAGCAATCTGTTTCTTTTCCTGGAAGGAGTTCTTGGCATACACTTGGGTTGGGACCACAGAGACATTCTACTGGCTGTCTACATACCTTTACACTAGGGAAAGTCCTCTGCCACTGTGATGCCAGGATGGGGGAAAGTGTATGCATTAACACATGGAGCAATCAGGCAGTATTTAATCTGAGAGCTTTGAATTGTGGCTGCTGAAAATAGGGTCTGACCAACATATGGGCTCATTAATCTTTCCTGACAGCCCTGCAGTTACAGAAGCAAGAAGTGGAGTCTCCTGGTTATAAATTGGTCATGAATAAATTTAGGTTGACAATTAGAAGGTTTCTAATAATCAGAGGATTAGGTTCTGGGAACTTTCAGACAGGAGAGGGAGTGGGCAGTGAACCTTTGTCAATCCAGTAGAACAGCACAGGAGAAGAGAGGAGGGAAACTGAAAGGCTTGGAGAATTCATCCTGTCCGTGTCCCCAGGGATGGCTTTGTATCAACTGCTAATGGTACAAAGCAAGAGCCCTGGAGCCGAATTTTTGAGTTTGAGAAAGTTTTGAGTAGAGTGGTCAGAAAGAAAGGTCAGATTGTCAGGGTCTAGCTTGTTGGGCATGTTCTCCTTCCAAGGAGAAGACACTGAATTTCCTCTCTGAGCAGTGAGCACCCAGGGCTGTTTGGCAGTGCCTGTGACCCTGAGCTCTCTCATCTTGTGGCATGGCATTGGGACTTTCTTCTGACCATAAGCTCAAATTTTCTACAGGATGCTAGAAATTATTTTGCACTATGGATTGTGTGGATGCTTTTCAATCTCCTGTTGGAATAATTGTCCTGTGGCACAATTGCCTGCACTGACATTTAAATGTGATTCTGCCTGCCACTCTAGATGTTCTGCACCACCAGCAGAGAGCTGGCATATCCAGTATGAACTTCCTTCCTTCCAAGGTCACACTGAGGTGTCTTAGGAGTTGAGGAAGCCTGCTCACATCTGGGATGAGGATCTGCATGCATCACCAGCAGAAGCAGCTTGTCAGCCTCTCCCTGGACCTTGAAAAAAATGCTTCAAGCAAGCAAAAATTATGCCACTTTCAGCTAGTCAGACTTCATTTATTTCATTATGCCGTGAACTCTGATTTTTTTTTCATTATCCATAGAGACTTCCAGGATGAGCTAAGACTCACTTGTGCAATGTGAATGAGACAAGCAGTAGAAATAAAAGATAAACAAGGAAGAAACCCCTCCCTGTTGCTATTCAGGGATTCCAGGGAGGAAGAGAAGGAAGAATGAAAGAGCCCTTAAGCCTATTTTCCATCTCCTCTTTAGAACATTTTTACATAGCACCTGACTGTGGCAATAACACAGCTAGCAATGGCCCCTTCTTTGTAAATAGGAGGCTCAAATAGTGGCTATAAAAAGTCTTGACTGGTGAGTAATTGTGCAAAATATTCGATATTGTGCTCTCCCACTGTGTGTCCTTAGGTAAAGCTCCAGCAGATCTCAAAAATAATATTCTTTCATGCTATTTAAATATGCACACCATCACTTTTTTGAAGTATCTCTCATTTTCATCAGAGCAGATCTTCCTAATAAGATCCTGCCACATAAACTTTTATCAGGGCACAGTGCTCTGAAACACCACCTGCCCTTCCCCAGCAGCCCAAAGCGGATATGAGGGAAGAGCTTGGCTCTGCTGAGGGCCACGATGAGCAGGTCAGGGCCTCTCCTCGCTCTCCTCACTCTCCTCAAGTGTGAGAAACAGTTCCAGAACTAAATAATCCTGAAAAATACCCTCCAACCAGGGATCAGCAGGGAAATGTAAAAAAGTACTTCCTCTGTAACAAGAACTGGGTCAATGCATTTTAGGAAGGAGGAAGTGGCTCTACGCTGGTGGCAATGGCATAATTTTTATGTTGGTGTCCAGAAAAAATAGCTGACTGCAGGTGGAAGACTTCTCTCATTTGGATGCATATAGTGGTCTGAATATTTATGAGGGAGGTGGAAAGTTTGCCAGGAAGACTTGCCTGGAGCCCACCCAGTTTTATAATCACTGAAAGGGAGCTGAGGAAAAGATGAACAACTCTTTGTTTATCTAAAACAAGAATATAATACAGGGACAGTTACACAGAAGAGAAGGTTGGGCTGCATTCCCACTTCACATCATGAACTGAAAGTTGCACAGCCCCCAAGAATGAGGCTTGTGCAGGGAAAAGGGTGTGGGTACATCAACACCAGTACCCACAGGGCTTGTGTCAAGGCAGGGACAAGGACTGGAGCACAACCAGGGGTGTCGTGCTTAAACTGGTGAAAGCTGATCTTTCTGCTTCAGTGAAGGAGATGCCAGTACAAACTCAAAAGTACCTGAATATGACAATAGTACATGCAACTTCAAACTCAAAACAACATATTCCCAATTAAACCCACAAACAAACCAACCCAGCTCCCCTCTGTCCCCCCAGAATTATAGAATGGAATAACAAAAAGCTGAAGACCTGAAATGAGTAGACCACACAGTCATCCCTGTAATTTGCTACACTTACCACTTCCCTTGCAAGCTGTACTTACTTTTATACCAATAATGCTGTGAATAGAAATTAGCACCCCTTCATCTTGATAAAAGGCAGGCACATGGAGCTTCCAGAGACACTTTATCAGTGTGCACAGGAGAAAAGCAGAGAATCCTCATGGGGCTAGAAATATTTAAGGGGCATTATAATTGAAGCAAGACAAAATAAATAGAGCTATAAATTTGTCACAAGTCCATCAGTAAATGCAGAGATTTCTCTTTGAAGTCTATAACATCTCAATGACAAAATTGGAACGCATTCAGATGCCAAACACAGTAACAGATATGCTAGTCAAGAACTGAAAGCATCCAAAAAAAAGCATTTTTCAAGAAGAAGAAATATGCATCACCAGCAAATCAGTTGGCCCAGAACTGTGGCTGGTTCATGGTAATATCAGATTTTACACCTTTTAACTACAGATCACCCCAAGGGGTCCAATCCTATTCCTAGAATGGCTCACACCTCCCAGACTTTGCAGCACAGAGATTGGGACTGGGTTTGCCAAGTAGTGGCATTGGTTTAGGAAATACAGCAATTATCTGCTGATCTCAGGGTTGGGGTAAATGCCCTGCTCTGCCCCCAGCAAGCCCACTACACGTTCTGCATGAAGTGATATGAGAAAACAAACACAGGGACTTCACCTCAAGCTCTTTCTAAACAGCAGACCCCATCTCTTTATGCTCAGTTCCACCAAGTAAATTAAGAAGTATATCCATAGCCTAGCAAAGCACACCTTACTCAACTCTAAAGGTAAAATGAAGAATTGGCTGAGCACGTCCACTGCTCTCAAGTGTTTGTGCCATCCCTTTTGTTTGGCACCTTTCCTTGCACGGGAAGGCAGCACAATTGCCTGGCCTTAGAAGAACCTATTGAAGAGCTAACGTTGCCATCGTGTGGTAACCTTCAGAAATAAACTGCACTCCCGTAGCTTTCCCTATTCCCCGCAGCTTTACAAAAAGGAAGAAGCAGACCAGAGGGCTGGACAATGCCCGTGCACTGAAAGGAAGGTATACTGCCCACAGTGCAGACCTGCAGGTTTCAGAGAGGTTTCATGAGTTGCTGAAAGGGCCACCAAATGCTGCCGGTATGGATCACCAGGTCAGAAATGCTCAGTGCAGGTACCAAACTCCTGTATATTCTGTTATTCTTTTCCCCTTGCAGCCAAACTGTAAAAACCAGTACTTTGACAGAAGTCCTGCTTGTCAGGTGTGGTGTTACAGAGCCCAGTTTTCTTTGAAGGCACAGAGCGCTCTCTCCCCTCAGCAGTGCCTAAATCTTTATTGCCCCGCTCTCGTGGCACAGCGCTAGGGCAGACACAGCCCTCTCTCTACTTGTGTACTGCCAGGTCGCTCTTGAGGACAATCTGAACTCCCAGGGGTTACCGTACATCTTATACTGTGGAAAAGTTTCAGCTGCCTTGGCAGCTGCTGAGTGACAGGAATGAAAACACTGGATAAATTGCAGTCATAGGCAAAGATGTTCTGGGAAAGACAGTACCTTTAAAAAAGAGTGGTGTAGATAAAGTGTTTCTGAGCTCCTTATGATTGAAGGCACGTCTATTTTCTGTACAGGCACTTTTACCATTTTTCCCCTCAGTCTTATATAACCAAGCTTAACAGTAGTACATAAAAAAAGTCAGTAACTGTAAGGGACACATTTTTCACCTTAAAGGACCTCCAGGATGGAACTTTGAAGTTACTTTCAAGTTAAAGAGTTTCAGAGTAGGTGGATTTTATCATTTCAAAATCCAATTTAAAATCAAGGTCTCCAGACACTTGAACATGGCTTTCAGTCCCAATTTGCATAATTTCTGAATTTTTTTCCCTTAGCAGTTATATCCCTTCCTATCAACCATGTGCTTGAACTATTTCCAAGGGCATATAAATAGCTCAAGACAACACTTTATACTTCTGAGTGCTTGGGAATACCTAATGCTGGCTGTAATAAGCAGCACAATGTAAATAGTTAAAGCACACGTTTTCAACCACATATGCTTATCAGTGCATTTGGCAACGTATGTCTATGACAATATAAAGGTCTCACAATCTTCATTCTTTAAAATATATACTTCCTCCTCCAATTTATATTTGACTGAAAAAGTAATTTGCTTTTAAATTACCAGATACCTCAGACTTACAATACTTCTCCATTCAATGTGAAGAAAATGTATCTCCTGCCAAGAAACTACAGGAGGAAATACAGGAAATTACATGGATGCTGACACCGAGATTTGTAAACATTATTTTATAATGCAAAGACTAAATTGAGCAGTTCAGTGTTTCAGTTGAACTGATTTTTAGGTCATGCTCCCTTTTACTTGACGGTTTTGAATAAATAGGGGAAATGATACACTGCAGATTAAGGAATTGGAATTAATCTCAAGTCCTGACACAAAATCTTACCCTTAAGCATTCTAAAAAGTAAGCATACTGAAATACATGCTGACAATTTCCACCTTGTTAATACATCACAAATTACTGTAACTGCTTACAGGGCAACTATGGTGTTTGACATCTGAAGCATCCAAGTATTCCAAGGTCAGTACTTTAAAATTGTGCAAGTTTTTTGGAAAATAATTTAGAGCTTTAACAGCAATTTGTCAAGTCTTTCAAACACTGACATTCTTGTACTCTAACCAGAACACATCCTTTCAGCATGTCTGAATTTATACAGAAGTATTGGCATAATTATTTTCATATATTTTACACTCAAGATTGTGCAAGTAATTTTGTACATTCCCAGCCAATTCCAATAGCAGACTGCCTTTAAATGTCAGGATCTGACCTACTTCAAATAACTGGGAAGGCAATTATTTCAACTGGCATTGGGTATAGAGTACTGGGCATAGGGTGGCAAAAGCATTTCTGCATGTTCCTGGGGAATACTAGAATCCAACACTTGGACATTAAAAAATGAGACAGACAACAACTCTTGGTCAGAAATAAAAACAAATGTATGATTACAATTTAAATCAAATGTTTGTAATTTTAAAATCAGAACAAGGACACAGAGTTATACATAATGAGAAGTTCATTTTATTTCTGTGCCTTCTGTGCCTTCGGTGCTGGTGCCTTCTCTGGCTTCTTAGCCTTGGGCGCCTTCTCTGGCTTTTTGCCCTTTGGTGCCTTCTTCACTGGCTTCCCTGGCTTCTTTCCTTTTTTAGAAGCCAACTTCTGGAGCTTCTTCATTTCATGCTTGATGATTCTGTTTCTCTGTTAATAAAAAAAGGAAAATGTTTACACTTTATCAGAATGAAAAGAGCAGGAGTTCAACTACTGTGCCTTAATTCAAATTCTAAGCTTTCAGATTCTGCCTCTTTTCATTATCACCTTTTACCACACATAATATTTGAAATGTCAAATTCTACCTAAAACTGTTCCAATCTACCAAGTGGACATTATCATTCTGGCTGGTAGCTCAGGCACCTCAATATTTCACGTGTAATGATTTTCATTAGAGGGTGAAATGCTAACAGCAACCCATCCAGAATATCTGATTTTATCAGTGAGGCAATTCCTCCCTCAGCTGCAACTTGGGAGGACTGACAGACGGATTATTCAAGTTTGAGCCTGACCAATTACAGAAGAGAAAGTGGTGACATACAAAGAAGCATGGAAAATTCAAGGCATTCACACCCACGGTGTCACCCCATAACCCAAGCCAGCTACGAAAGTAAGGCTACTAACACTGGATGTGTTAAAAAAGTGACTAAAGTAAAAGCTACAAGCATTAACTCCATAAAGAAGCAGCACTCAAACACTTACCATTCTCTTCGCTTTCATCACCTTGTAGCGATCAAAGTCAGTCATTTTGGCTTTCTGTGTGAAAGGAATCAGTCATGAAACTCTGATATATACAAATAGTTAAACTCAGCATTCCAAAAGTAACTGATCATCTCCAAATGAGGTTTAGCTGCACTCCTGGAACTAGGTCACAATTTAAGGCCTTTACACCATCCCAGGATGCAGGAAAAGACACTGTTACAGAAATAACTGAACAAAACCACTCTCACTCTTAAAATATAAGAAGTTTAAGCTGATAAGTAAAAAACCTATGCCTTGTCTATCTTTAATCCTAGGTTGCTATTGAAAACATGCAGCCTTTAGACTGCACCTAATGTTACAAAGCAGGAGCAGTACATGTACCCCTCATCCAGTGAAACACTGTTACCTTTTCTCGGGCTTCAATCTTCTTTGCCCATCTTGTCGCTGACCATTTTGCATTTATATTTTCCTTCTCCCAGGCAAGTCGCACACACTTCTGACGAGCGCTGCATTGGAACAGTCACAAAATCATATTCAGTCTTTATTTAAAAAAGGTTCTCCCTGATGCTGGCCTCCCAAACTTCATTCAAGGGAAGATGACTCTACTACATTACTTCAGACACCTTACTTGGAAGTCAATGTCACATGCATCTCTGAGGCCTGATTAACGTTCTGTTCAATAAATGCTTTGCTAGAACTGACAGAATCACAGAAAGGGTCAGGTTGGAATGAACTAGTGGGTTACTGGGTCCAACCTCCCTGCTCAAGCAGGGCCATCCCAGAGCACATGGCACAGGATTGTGTCCAGGGGGTTCTAGAGTATCCCCAGTGAGGGAGACTCCACAATCTCTCTGGGCAACCTGTTCCAGTGTTTGGTCACCTGAGCTCCAGGAGGTCCACACCTCTCCTGTCCTGATGAGCCCAGAACTGGACTCAGCACTCCAGGTGTGGCCTCACCAGGGCAGGACCACCTCCCTCGGCCTGCTGGCTGCACTCTCCTAATGCCCCCAAGGATACCATCGGCCTTCTTGGCCACAAGGACACTGCTGGCTCAGGGACAGCTTTTTCTCCACCAGGAGCCTCAGGTTTTTCTCTGCAGAGCTGCTTTCCAGCAAGTCGGCCTCAGAAGTCTGTACAGGTGCTTGGGATTATTTTTCCCCAGCTGCAGGACCCTGTACCTGCCCTTGCTGAACTTCCAAAGTTTCCTCTCTGCCCATCTCTCCAACCTGCTGAGATCCTTTTGAATGGCAGCACAGCACTTTGGGATATCGGCCATTTCTTGCAGCTTTGTGTCATCCATGAACTTACTGAGGAGGAATCTGCCCCTTCATCCAAGTCACTGATGGGTATGTTAAACAATTCTGGGCCCAATACTGAACTTTGGGGGACCCCACAGGTAACAGGCATCTTCAGCCCCTGTGACACTGATCATGGACCTCTGGGATCTGCTCCCAATCCACCTCACTGTCCAAATGAGCAGCTATTCCTAGCACTGCTTCAGCATCAGAGACACTGCCCTTTTTTGATTCCAAATTACAGGAAGTCATACATTAGCTGAGCTAAAAAACCAGAATGAGTTCAGTCTCCTGCAATTCCAGTGTAGTTCTGTAGGCAGGGAACACCTGAAGGTGACTTAAGCAGTAGCAAAAGCAAAGCTGCAGCAGTATTTACATTGCCTTCCCCCACACCATCCACCACAGAACTACCTGGGAGATGCTTCAACTGCTGTGAGACTTCCTTTGCTCCTGATCAGCAGCTATCAGCCAACACTGGCAATGAAAACCTAAATATAGTCAACTATGGTATCACAGTCTGCCTAATTTTTACTGCTAATCCACAACTGTCTGAAATTCCTAGACTTAGCAAGGATCAGTCATCAAATGACAGCACGGGGTTTTTTTACACAGGTCAAGAAAAATGCCAACTCACCTGTGTGGGAACTTCAGGACAAAGTCAGTCAGCTGCATGCACTTGAAGGGCATGGCCTGCCTCCTGACACCACTGCAGGGGCCATCCACCAGTGCCTGAAAAAGGGAAACAAATGTGGGGGGTTTGCAGCAGTTTTTCTAATGCATCTGATTTAGAAGCTGCTTCCTAATATGTATGAACAGTATCTTGACAACACTGATCCAAAACTGAAACACATATTATGCAAACAAAAGTAGAGATTGTTAAGTCTTGCCTGTAAAAACCAAGCTTTACAGAAAGAATTTTAAAGGCCTAACTTTGACAAAAAACCGAACTGAATTTAAAAAAAAAGCACTCAAAACTAAAATGTGCACAGGAAGAGTCCCTTAGCCCAAATATTCACTTTCGATATACATTAATGCCATTCCATTCATAAGCTTTAGACTCCAACTGAAATCCCTTGTCCACTTCTACACCAAGGAAACACAGCAAAGAGGGGGATGTATCACTTGCTAGCAGGAGAAAACATTCTCCTGAAGGTTTCAAATACAACGGCTGTTAAATCCTACCCTTTTATCAATCACTTCTTTGAAAACAAAATTTCTATTGAAGTCAATACAGACAGCCTTAGCATACAAGCTTCTGTTAAAGCAGAAAGGAGGAAACACAGGCGCAGCACTCACAACTTACCCTATTTTGGTCAATAACATCCACGATGGCCACCAGTTTGCCAGCATGTGGCCCGAAGGAGATGAAGGCAACTCTGCCGATCTCCACGAAGCGCTTGAACACCTGAAGACCAGGTAGGAATGGACAGAGAGTTAGGCGAGAACACACTCAAGGCCATTTTCAGATTCAAGGCTCTGAGAGCCTTTAAAAGAACTCCCCGAAAAAATCACAGAATGGTTTGGATTGGACAGAGACATTAAAGATCACCTAATCCCAACTGCCCTGCCGTAGGCAGGAACATCTTCCAGTTCACCAGCCTGCTCAGAGCCACACATCCAAACAGGTCTTTAACACTTCCAGGGATGGGGCAACCTGTTCCAGTGCCTCAAGACCCCCACAGTAAAGCATTTTTTTTTCCTACTAGATTAGAATCTAAACCTACTCTCGGTTTGAAGCCATTTGCCCCCTGCCCCGTCACCACATGTTCCTGTAAAGAGCCCTACCCCATCTCTCCTCTAAGTTCCCTTCAGCTCCTGGAAAGCTTTCGAACCGCGCGAAACCCCTACGCTTGAGCAAAGGGGCCACGGTCCCGCCGCGCCCCGAGCCCGGCCCTGCCCGAGCCCGCACAGCACGCGGAGCGCGGCCCCGGCCTGGCGCGGGTGAGGCGGGCGCGGGTGAGGCGGGCGCGGGTGAGGCGGGCGCGGGTGAGGCG
>VZUI01029762.1:0-26083 GCA_013401135.1 Cettia cetti | reverse complement strand
GAGAGGGAAGGGGCCGGGCCCCGCGGCGCGCGGGCGATGGCGGCGCGGCGCGGGGCGCTGATCGCGCTGGAGGGCGTGGACCGAGCCGGGAAGAGCACCCAGGGGCGGCGGCTGGTGGAGGCCCTGCGGGAGGCCGGGCACCGCGCAGACCTCCTCCGCTTCCCGGGTGAGCCCTGGGGAGGGGGCGTGTGCCGTCCGGGGCATGGCGGGGCGCGGCGCGGCTCTGGGCGGACGCTGGGACAGCCCGCACCGATAGACCCCTCCCAGCCTGCGCGGACCGACCAGCTCCCACCCGGGACGATTGGACCTCCCGCGCCCGGACAGAGCGACCGCCCCTCACCCGCGACATCCCGGACACCCCCCTCCCATCCCGGACAGACAGATTCTCATCCTGGGCGGACCAACCTCCTACTTCTACCGCTGGTAGATCCCCAGCCCCCTACGGACTGACCTCCCACCTGTGACAAAAAACATTCCCCTCATCCTGGACAGACTTCTCGCCACTCGTGACAGACAGACTCCCACCCTGGACGGGCTGAGCTGTTGCCATCCATGACAGACAGATAGACTGCCCTGGTCAGACCAACCTCCCACCCGTGACCGACCCCTCAGAGGGATGGATCCCCATCTGGGAGGAGCAGCTGGGGGCAGCCTTTGCATCTTCTGTCTTTCCTACAGACAGAACCACAGAGATTGGGCAGCTGATCAGCTCCTACCTGGGGAGGGAGAAGAACCTGGAGGACCACACCATCCACCTGCTCTTCTCTGCCAACCGCTGGGAACATGTGTAAAGATGATGTTTTTTCAGTTGTGAAAGAAAAATATGTGGTGTTGAACCCCATGGGTTTGAGCTTGCAGTGGGTACAGAAAGGACAAGAATGCAATCCTGTTTAGACAGGAAAACAGGCTGGAAATGTGTCTTAAGAACTCTTCCAGCTTTGAATTTATTCACAGAATCACAGAATGGTTTAGATTGTCAGGGACCTTAAAGCCCAGCCAGTTCAACCCCCTGCCAGGGTCAGAAGTTGGAAATAAGGCACCAATGATTCAAAAAAAACCACCCCAAACTGTGGGATCTGATCTAAGATTACAAGGGCATAGTCAGATGGGATACTGGGAAGAAATTCTTCCCTGGGAGGGTGGGGAGGCCCTGGCACAGGTTGCTCAGAGCAGCTGTGGCTGCCTCATCCCTGGAAGAGTCCAAGACCAGGTTGGATGGAGCTTGGATCACCTTGGAAGGTGTCCCTGCCCCATCATGAATAAAAGTGGCAGAGCATATCACAAAATCTCTTGCACCACCTAAAAAGGGAAGAGGACCAATCTGTTCATGTCAGTGCAGTTCATCTGATCTTGCCTGTGAGCCCTGGAGCTGCCTGGAGCAGTGCCCAGCACTTTGCACCCTGAGTTTGGCTATCCTGAAAGGGTGTTTGGTCAATGCCTGTGGAGAATACAATCAGCTCTTCACCTGCCATTTGCATCACAGCTGCCCCTGCCAGTAATCTCCCTTAATGATGACATACTTGGAGTTTTAGATGAACTCTTTTCATTTCTGTCACTATAAAGGAGTACAACTTACATTGTTTTATCTCCCACATGGTTTCAGACCGATGATGAAAGAGAAACTCCATCAGGGGATCACGGTCGTGGTAGACAGATACGCCTTCTCTGGAGTGGCCTTCACAAGTGCCAAAGGGGTGAGTGAGACCTGCAGCAGCCCCTGCCCCTCTCTCTGTTTGGGGAAGCAGCTCCAGGTAGAGGCTGTTGGTGTGAGTGGCCCAGGGGCCATTCTCCTGGGAAATGAGGGGTGGAAGTTTCAGCTTAGTTGTTAACGTGGGTCTACCCTTCCCCAGAACAAGCAGTGAAACTTGCTTGGTGACTTTTTGTAAACTTGGACAGACTGCTGGACTGGAAGCTGACCTGTGTGACTCTGGAGAATGATTCTGGGAGTTTATTAAAGACTTTCTGTACTTGCTCAGGCTGCTGGTCCATAATTTTGAGGAACAGAACCACATAAAATTAGAAGGGACCTATGGAATTCACAAAGCCCAGCCTCCAGCAGGGCTGATGTAAACAGGCTGCTTGGGCCTACATCCAGCCAAGGTTTGAGTAGCTTCAGGGATGTATGTTCCTTTCTGGGTTCTTCTCTGCTCACCTTCAGAGTAAAAGAGATTTTCTTCATTTAGCCTGAATTTCTGGCATTCCCTCGTGTGCCCTTTGGCCTGTCCCTGCTTTCAGAAGAAGTCATCTCTGTCAGCCACTCTTTGAGCCATTCTGCAGAGACACTCTGGTCCCACTCCGTCAGATGTGCCCCGTTCCTGCTGAGCAGCCATCAATCCTCTGAGTATCCTGTGGTCACAGAAGCTCCAGCCACGCCTGCAGCACCAGCTGTGACCTACATTCATTCCTGCCCAAGCCTTTCCCTGCTTCCTGGAAGGACTGAGGAGATCCTGGGCCCCCAAGCTCTGCACCCTCACCTGCATCTTCTTCCACCCTCCTGCTTTCCTGGACATTGTGTAGCTTGGGGCTTAATCCTGAGACAGATGCATTGAAGCATTTAGGTGCTAATCAGGTGTCTGCAAAAGCCCCAGGTTAAGAGCCAGGATGTGTAACACAAGCTGAGTCACCCCAAAATAATGTTCCCAAATCCACACAGGCACAGCAAGGAATGTTCTGCTACTTTCTGGTGGGGGGGAAAAGGGTGTCTAAAAGTGTCTACATTTCTTTGAATGTAGCTGGTGACCTGCAGGGCTCTGCCATGCGGATGCCACCCTTGGGAAGCAGGGATGGCATCCTTTGCTGCTGGAAGAGACCTCCTCTGCTTCTTAAAAGAATGGAGTTTGGCATGTTTTTCATTCAAGAAGCATTCTCAGAAGAAGGGGAGAGCCCATGCCTAACACAAAAGTCTAGTGGCTGCCACAGCTCACACCTAAGATGATGTGGCACTTCCAGCTTCTCTGATCCCCTCATGGGACTGAAAAACCCACTGCATATACATCCAAAAAATACCCAGATTTCCAGGATACAGAACACCCTGGGAGAAACTCCTCTTAGAGGGATTTAAGATGTGGATGAGCAATGAGTGGACTCTGTAGTCTCACCAACATCATGGATTCAGATGCCCTGATGAAAGTCTTCAGACCTGTCCCCAAAATCCAAAAGCTGGAAAATTGCATCTGTTGTGTCTGGGCTGAAATTCCTGGGTAGGTGAGTACTGGAAAGGAGTCTCTGTGGGCTTAGAGAGATCTGCATTGCAGCTCTGTGATCTTTGTGTTTGGGAGCAGCTGTCTTTTGGACTGAGCAAGTTTTGGAGTGGTAACGGCTGTGTGGAGACTCAGAATGCACCTTGGTAGAGCTCAGACGGGATCTGCAGGAGAGGCATGAAAAGCTTTCACTCTCTCCAACTTAAACAGGCACAAAAGGTGCTGAACACCTGACAAAACCTGCTGGCCCCCAAATGACCAGGACTGAATTCCCACCTGCTAAGCTGGGATATCACCTTTTCAGTTTGTAGCCCGTGCTGAGTGTTCAGGGTTGCAATTCCTGCCATCCTTGGCTGTTCCTTTCCCACCTCACTCTCCAGCCAACCTGCTGCTTTCCTGTCTTTGTGTGTGTCTCACCTCAAGCTCGGTTGTCTTTGCTTGGGACAGAACTTCTGCCTGAACTGGTGCAAACAGCCTGATGTTGGCCTCCCAAAGCCAGACCTGATCCTGTTCCTTCAGTTAAGCCCAGAAGAAGCAGCAGAACGAGGGAACTTTGGCCAGGAACGTTATGAGACCAGCTCCTTCCAAGAGAAAGTTCTTCAGTCCTTCTATTGCCTAATGGAGGACAAGAGCCTAAACTGGAAGGTGAGGAATTAACTCTAATGGGCTTCTCATGGACTGGGGTGGGGATCTCTAGTGAGATCTCCCAAATTTTGCCTGTGCTGCCCCTTCCCACCTCTGCTTAGCGGGACACGTTGGGGACCAGCCAAGGGCACTGTGAGATGTGGCAGAGGGGGCACTTCCCTGTTCCAGGAGAACCTGCTCAGCTCTTTGTGCACCTGGGATGAATCCCTAGCTTACCTGTCTCTGTCACACACCCCAGAGACTGCCAGCAAACAACATAGAGCAGCAGTTTCTTCTGTTTCCCTTCACCCACCCTCACATGTACTTCTTAAATGCCTATTCCTACATATATTGATTTCTCCCAATCCTCTCCAGAAACTGCAGAGAGGAGGTGTAATTAGCTCATTTCACTACTCAGGAAGACTAACAATATTGAGTAATGGGGGGATAAGCAGATGTTAACAAGGTTTTTCTCATTTGTTGGTGTCCAGTAACACATTTCTGTATTCTCTGTTATCTATCCTGTATTTTTGTTGTCTTGGAAACAGACAGTGAATGCTTCAAAGAGCATTGAAGACTTGCACAGAGAAATCAAGTCCATTGCAGAAGAAACTATGCACGAGGTTCAGAATAAACCTTTGGGAGAACTCTGGAAATGAAACTTCATCCACATCTAAAAGAGTAAGGCAAAGTTCACTTCTTGCATCCTCTGCACTTGGGTGACTGTGTCACTCCAGCAGCATCAGCTTAGATCCTGTGTTTTCTTTTGGGTCCAACGTGCTGCTGATATCCTTCTTATTATCTGCTCCTCCCTTCCATCCTGCCTAGTCCCTTCTGCATTTTTTAAATGAATATGCCATGAGTGTGTATCAAATTCCTTGTCAAAACCTCCCTCTCCCAGGCAGGAGCTCCTCTTACAGCTCCAGTCCTGGAGTGCAGATGTGGGTGTGAGGCCCAGGGCCATCCCTGAACACAGACAGTTCCCATTTTTAGGGAATTGTCGTGTTTCTGATCATTCTTCCTCTCTAGTAAATGAATCCCTCCATGCTCAAACCAGTTTGTAGAAGACTTGCTAATAAATTATTCTTTTAAGCATTTGGCACAGGGCATTTTTTTTTTTCAGTATGATCATTTATCTTCTAGAAGGATATATGGGAGGTGAAAATGCTGCAGTTCAGGCACTAAATGCAAGGAAAGCTGTTTGCTAGAGCTTGGAAAAAAAGAAGAGGTGAATTCAAGCCTTCTCCCCAGCTGTGCAATCCTGGACAGCTGTGAGCAGGGAAGAGCTGAAATAGATAAATAAGCTCATAGCAAGGCCAGTTTGGAGGACAAGTGGCATATAAATTATTTCAGACTGACCAAGATGAGAGGAATAGTCACTTGTGGCTCCTGCACACACCCCCATGCAGTTTGAAACCAGAGCAGCTATGAATCACCTAAATCACCAGAACAAACTGGAATGTTAATCATTTGCAAGGGACACTGAGAGATGGGCATGACCAGGAGAGTTCAGGTCTCTCTGCTGGATGTTTCACTCACCTTCCAGTAGGGTGGACTGCTCTGATCTCCACAGGCTCAATCCTCTCCAACTCAGAGAGAAGCAGATTGAACTGATTCACCAGAGGGAGAGGAAGCTAAATATTTAAAACAAAATTGCAATCAGCTACAGTGGCAAAAGCTGCTGCCTTCCCTCCACAGCTGCTTGGCAGCCAGACACTCCTGGGGAAGAAGGTGAGCCCCTGCAATGCTGCTTCAGGCCCTGACAGTAACACTGCAATGAGACAACACACTGAAAAGTCAGGAATACTGTTAAAGATCTGAGCTGAGCTTAGCCCAGTTGTTTGGGTTGTATCAACACTCAGGTAAAATCTTGTCTGGCAGAGCTGTCCTTAAACATAAACCCATGATCATGAAATAAACTAGAATAGACTGATTTGAGGTGGAAAGGGATCTTGAGGATCATCTTTGTCCATGGGCAGGGACACCTTCCAGTAGACCAGGTTGCTTCAAGCCCTGTCCAGCCTGGCCTTGGACACTTCCAGGGGTGGGGCAGCCACAGCTTCTCAGGGCTACCTGTGCCAGAGCCTTCCCATCCTCTGAAGAGTTTCTTCCCAGTATCCCATCTAACCCTGTCCTCTGGCAGTGGGAAGGCATTCCCCCTTGTCTTGTCCCTCCAGGCCCTTGTCCCTTGTCCTTCTCCAGCTCTCTGGGAGCCCCTCTACACACTGAGCTCTTCTGGTGTACTGCATACTACCCACCACCGCCTTCAACGTGTGCAAGGACATCAGGACAGGCAAAGATTTTAGATCTGTTTATTCAGATAGAAATTGAAAGCAGATGAATGGAGCACAGCCCCACTTCCTCTGCTGCCTCTTCCCCTGACTACAAGAGAGAAGAGGAGAAGCAGGCAGAAAGCAGCAAATAATAATTTAGTGACAGAAGCATTGTGGTTCCCAGTTCAAACCTCTGCTTTCGGGTATCACAGGGACAGTTAGAGCATCAGTAGGTCAGTCACGGGGGAAACAGGTCATTTCTAACCTGGTGGCACCACCCTTGGGCACACCACCATCACCTGACAGCTTCCAAACCTGAATGCACAAACCAAAGCCTTGTAAACAGGGTTGCAGCGTGCAGCACGCACCAAGGAAACTACAGCAGCAACTTCCCTTGCAGTGTGCATGGAGACAGCTCTCCTCCATGTTTACCTTTCTCTCTGTGGAGAAGGGCCCTAGGCAGAGCTACCATCTTCAAGTAGCTAAAATTTCCAGTATATTTGGACCTTCTCAAGGCATTGTGCCCTTCTTGGGGTGGTTACCTGACGGGTTTCTCCAGGTTAGCTCCTACAGCACCTCTGGGCACACTCCACAGGGAGGGGAGAGTGGGCAGAGGCAAGGTACCCACACAGCTCGGACACCTGCTCGACCTTCAGGCATCTCTTCTGCTTTGGAAAGGGAATGTCTGACTGGAGTAGCTGGAGGAAGTGCTGACCAAGCCACCCAGGGCACCTCGAGAGGTTTTACAGCTTGGGTTTTTGGCAGGAAAACACCACTCCCTAGTAACCATGCCAGCACACTGGGGGGCAGGCAGAAGAAGCCTGGCAGGTGCCTGGCAGATCTCTGCTACCCTGTTTCAGCTCTCCCAGCTCTGGACTCTATTTTTCCAGGGCTGTAGAATTCAGTTTTCTGTTCAAAGCAGCTTTCCTGAAGGTACTTGCTGTAGAGACTACTCCACTGTAGAAGCACATGGATTGACTCACTTAGCAACATGCACATTTTCTATTCTTCCATTCCTTCTGTTATTTAAACTGGGATTGAGATGCTCCCCAGCAGCACAGCACTGCTCCACACTTCACTTATTGAATTCCCAGTCACTTAGAAGTTCCCTCAATTGCCTTTCCATAGGTTGTGAACAGGAGAGGTAGTGCTGAGTGTCCTGCAGAGCATGAACAGGAGTTGTACTGCAGGGACCTGCACTCCGGAGGCTTCACAGCTGTCTGTGGGACATGGCTGCTGTTCCCTGGCATTGTGAGCTGCAGTCCAGGTTGGCCAGTGAGAAGGGAAGCTGCTAAAGGCATTAACTGGACGTTTCTCCTGCTAAATGATGGGTGGGCTCTACTTAAGCTTCAGAGGGGAGTCCCCATGGAAGGATTCAGCGCTCTAACGATTTCCGTGCCTCCCCCGCAAGGCCCAGCTGACCTGCTGATGTAACAGATAGGCTTTGAACTCCTAAGCACCACTGCATCCACTTCCAGCAACTGTTTGCTGCTGAGAAATTCCAACTGCAGCCAGTAAGGCTGTAACACCCTCAGGGTTCTTCATCCCACTGCAGACACTGCGCGCTCCGCTCCGAGGCTGCACGGAATGCCAGGATGGACGGGAGGCAGGGATGGCAGCAAGCGCCTATGAAAACCGGTAGCCCCAGGCTCTCGAAGGAGCTTCCCTCCCCCCTTCTCCCCACACATACACAAATTTGCAGAGTCAGTTTCCTATTTGTTTTCAAAGGGACAGGATTTCAAAGTCTTCATCTTCAGAGTCAAAGAACCTTTCCAATCTGTCGGCATCAGAGGAGTCTGGAAGAGAAGAAGAAAGCGCTGCCTCAGTGGGATGCTGTGACTGCAGGGCATCACAGTTTGAGTGCAAAGTGCTTGCAAGTTCCAAGACTCGGTGACAAACCCGAGTGAGGGCTCTGAGGAGGATAAGAACAAGTCAGTGGTATGGGAAATGCACTGGAGATGATTACATGGAGCACAGAAGCACGTCATCTTTCTCAGATCCAAACACATTTCTCCTGCCACTGTTTTGTACAAACCTCCTGTGCCCCAGCTCTGCATTAGCAGAAGACTGTTCTGCCTCAAGAGGCTAAAACAGGAGAACTTGCCCAGATCTGGACTAACACCCATGAAGATTTCTGTCCCAATTAAGAGATACATTCACCCCTATGTATTAGAGAATTGTTTCTGCTAGAGTTGTTTTTTGGTGCAGCTGTTAGGGAATGTAATTACAACATGCACTCTCCTAAATGCAATTAGTACAGTTCACTTTGTGAGGAAAGGTAATGTGAGTGGATCCCACCTCTCCACTCTTCCAACTATATGGTGAAGAAGGAGCTCACACATAAAGGGGAAGGAAGCAACTTTAGCACAGGGGGAAGGAAAGAAGAAACTTTATTAGTTCAGGCTGGACAGTTACAGAATCCCAGAATGGTTTGGGTTGGAGGGAACCTTAAAGATCATCCAGTCCTGCCCCCCTACCATGGGCAGGGACACATTCCACTATCCCAGGGTGCTCCAAGCCCTGTTCATCCTGCCCTTAGACACTTCTATGTATGGGGCAGCCACAGCTTCTCTGAGCTACCTGTGGCAGGTTCCCACCTCCCTCACAGGGAGGAATTCCTTCCCAATATCCAGTCTATCCCTGCCCTCTGGCAGTGGGAAGCCATTCCCACTTGTCCTGTCACTGTGTGCACTCTCCAGTTTTCTTGGAACCCCTTCAGGCCCTGAAAGGGGCTCAAAGTTCAATTACTCCTCCTAGTGAGATACAGGACTAACAGAAATGGAATGGCCTTGGTAGATGGGAGAGGCCCTACAAACCAGAGAAGAGGGAGAAAGACAAGTAGTTCATTACAAAAATATTTTTAAGAGTAGGAAAGACAAAACATTAGGGACAATTTAAGACAGGCAAGTATCAATTGACAGATTAAGGAAATTGAGCACTCTTAACAGCAAAGGACAGTGTGATAATGAAAGCTTTTAAGGGAGGAGGGCAGAGAGAGAGGGGAGAAGAGAGGGAGAGAGCAGAAGTGCAGGGTGCAGGTTGCCAGGAGGCCACCCAATGCCTGCTGGCAGGGTAGGCTTGCCCACACACACTCACTGCTCCTGGCAGAAGCAGCCAATGGCTTTATCTCCTGCAACATTTGCTCATATTATTCACGTGATAAGCAGAGCCTGACAGGCAAGATTAGTGCCCAGCACTTGTCCTTTTTCCCACTGATAGTGGTACGTGCCAGGAAGGAGTGCCTTATGCTGGAACTAAGAGTGATCAGCCCTGTCTTGGAGCATTTTCATTACCTCCAAACTCAGTTTTCAGCCTTTGCACTGGACACTTGATTCCTCTAAGCATCCCTTCAGAAATCACAGAGTCACACTGCCATGACAGCCTATGAGCTTGTTTGTTTTTCTGCTTGGCCACCATCACCATTCACAGATTATTCTAGAAACCAGCCTGAGACACTGTGGGATCTGCAAACCTCTAGCTGAAAGCTGAAGAACTACATCAATTGACCCGACAGCTCCAGGTTAAATTCCAGGTGGAACAGGAACATGCTAGAAGCCATCATGTAATTCCACATGACTTCCAGAAACCCAAAGGGTCTGGCTCACCCTCAGCCCTCCCTCCCTGCATGGCCTCACCTGGTGTGAGGTTCAGGACGTCAGGGTTGGAGAAGTGTGAGGGCTGGCGTTCCACCAGCTCGAACATGGGCAGCGCTCCTCTGACCAGGGACAGCTGTGGAGACAGAGCAGAGCCATGGCAACCAACAGCTCTGCACTGCTGGTGCACTTCAGGGCTAATAATGATCTGTTGGGACTTCACTGTAGCTGGAAAAATGTTTTTCAAAGCTTCTGAATCACATCATCAACAGGATTTCAGAGCTATGCTCCTTTTGGTAGTTTAATAAACTATTACAATACCTGATATTCCCTTCCCAGGGACAGAGAATCAGAGACTCATTAAAGTTAGAAAATAACTCCAAAATCTTCGAGTCCAGTCATTCCTCCAGCACTGCCAATATCACCACTAAACCATGCCCCCAGGTGCCATATCCACATGCCTTTTGAACATTTCCTGGGATGGGGACTCCACCACTGCCCTGGGCAGCCTGTTCCAATGTCTGACCAGATCCTTAAACACAAACCTTTTTGATTTGCTGGCACCAGTCATTAAAGTCTGCCTCTGTATTGCAGAAAAAGCCCTGAAAAAAAAGAAGAAAAAGACTTTATCTTTCTATATTTTAGATTGATCATTTCAGACTTAAGGCCCTGTGTCAGCACCAAGGAACGTAATCAGGACTGGGAGCAGTTACTACTCCTGACTGCCTTGCTTTAAAAACGTGCCTCACACTGCCCCATTAAATTCAACACTCCACAAAGGCTTGATTTGTCCAGGCTATCCAAGTGCTGGAATGATCAATATTTTCTTTACTGCAGAAGGAAAACCAGGAGGAACAGAGGAAATAAAGGGCAAGCATCTCACGTTCAACAGAAAACAAGCCATGGTGCATCATCAAATGGATTCAGGAATGGATTCAGATCTGCCCATCAAAAGGCTGGAATCAAAGCCCAAACTAAACCCGAGAGAATGCCACTGCTCCATGAGGAATGGCATTTAACTGCCATGCAAGGGGGGCTTCCCTGGGACAAGCCACTCCCTGTGAGGAGCTGCTTCAACAGTGTCACCAAAACCCAGGGCAGCACCTGCCCAGAGCGCCCAGCCCATCACCACCACCACCTGTGCCAGCCCTCTGTGGAACAGGGGAGCCCAGAACTGCCCCTGGGGCGCTGGGGAACAGCAGGAGCAGCACCCACCACGGCAATGGAGGGGTCGAGCTCGGCGATGCTCATCCTGCACGGAGGGTGCTGGCAGTGGAAGCTGTCGTCGGGGGGGCAGCCGCTGTCACCGGGCTCCACCGCCGGCTGCGTGGTGTGGGGATCCAGGTAAATGAGCTCCTCACCTGGGCACAGGGGCAGGGACACATCAACAGCAAGAAACATGCCAGAAATTGGTGAAAGAATTGGTGACAGAGGAGGAAGAGCAGTGGCAGAGCCAGCTCTCATAACCACACAGAGGAATCCACATTCCAGGCACATCTTGCTTTCCAGCCACTTCCCCAAATGCTTCTCAGCCAGGCACAGCTGCCAGCACAACCACGGTGGCCACTCCTCTGTGACACCCCGGGACTGAGGCACAGGCACTATCTGGGTTTTGTTCCTGCTCCTCCCTTCCTGGGAGAGCTCAAATAGACCCCAGCAATCTTAAACACAAATAACCTGGGTCTCTGGCAGAGAGGAAAGAGGAGGAGAAGGAAAGAGGAGAGCAGTAAGAGCTTGTAGGGTTTGAGGAACACCTGAAGGACAGTTAAATCCAGCCAAGCCACAGAGGGAGGTCAGCTCTGAATGCAGGCTCTATGCACTCCACAGACCAGATTTAGTGTTATGCAGTGGAAGTTCATGGCCACTGTTCAAATCTACATCACTCAGGTGAGAGGTTCAGCCCACAGCAGCCTTCCATGCTTCCAGCAGGAAAGGAGAACCCTGCAGCATGCACCACAGGCTAAGCAGGAGAGCTGTAGCACCCCACAAGCATTTTTTAGCCAGGGGAGATTCTTTGGACAGTCTTTGCAGTCCTCTGGGCACTCACCTACATAGCCAATGAAGTAGTGAGCACTGTTTGGCTTCCCTCCGATCACTCCCAGGGACTGGGGCATCATGAAGCAGTGCTGGAAAAGCAACACAGAAAACACACAGCTGACAGACAGTGAAACAGCACGTGGGAACAAAGGCAAACATCCAAAAATGCAGTGGGAAAGATGGACAGGGACATGGAAAATCAGCAACTCTAGCAGCAAAACCAGCCATTTCTGGAGAAAATCTCCATCAGGCTGCAACACAAGGCTTTCTAGGAACATGGAAGCAACCCAAAAACACTTTTAACTGCTGACAGGAGTAGACAGGTGGACCAAATGAAAGAAGCTGCACTACTCCAGGACTTGGTATGGGCAAGTCCTGGCTCTGCTGCAACCAGTGGCAAGATCCCTGGAACTGTCATCAGGTTGCAACAGTGCTCTCAGGAGGGAACAATCATTCAGGAAACAGTTTAAGTTCTTTATCCACCTGGAGCAGCCAAGCATGATCTACTGATTTAAGGGAAGTAACCTCCCACAAATCTGAATCTGGAGGTCTCTTACCCAAGCTCAGAGCTTGCTAGCATTGTCTTCCCTGTCTTGTGCACACCCTAAATTCTGCAACCACCTGATGGCTCTTAGCCTCAGTCTGCAGCACAAACTTTAGCATCTGAGCCACAGGGAGTGTGCAACACTGTATTAACACTCAGGTTACCATCAAGCAGGGTACAGTTGTGCTGAACAAAGGCTTCAGCAGGTTGGTACCATCTGCACACAAAGAGGGGCTGAAATTTAAGCTGTGAAGTAAGATCCTCAAAAAAAAAAACCCCAAAAAAAACAACAAACCAAAAAAACCCAACACAAACTGTATCAAAAAAGGCCCAACCCCTCAAGCCCCCCCCATTTTCTTGACTACAGCCTGCAAGAACCTATATCCTGAGCTCTGACAAGGATTCTCTCTAAACACATTTTTCTTTTGCAATGACTTCTGAGTAATTTCTTAATTCCCGACAGGATCCTTAAGCGTCACCCCAGGAGGAATTCAGCTGGAGATTGCCTACCTTTAGTGTTTCAATATAGGCTTCATTGATCTCTGTGAGCCCCAGGCGGAGAGGTATCAGCAGCACCAGTGGTTTCCACAGGGAGAGCCTCTCTCTGAGCCCCCCGTCCTCTGGGCACCCGTTATAGAGCACGTCTGACTCCAGGGCAGAGCACGCTGCAGCTCCAGCACACAGCACGTTGGACTGGCACAACCTCCCTGTGCAAAGGGAACAGGAGCACAAAGCATCAGGACTCTGTTTCCAGACCTTGAGTCATCCCTCTGATCAACAACTGCTCTTTACCAAAAGCCTCCAGCACTTAAACCCAGGAAGAGCTTGAAGAGGTCCAGTGCTGGGGCTGTGTGATGTGTTTGCACGGCTGCTGCAGGGCTGAGCCTCAGCTGAGCTCACAACCAGCCACAGCACCTTGGAGCACAGCTACCAACTGCTGGGCAGCAAAAATGCAAATCCTTCCAGAAAGGTGAGCAACCACCTGTGCCAACAAAGCTGGAGGAGTTGATTAGCAGGTCAGACAACTGTCCTGAATTCACAAAGCTTGTAGGCAGAAAGAGGAAAGTTCTGGAGTGTCCAACTCCAGAGGAATTCACAGAGGATATGAATGAACTGAGTGAGGACAGCATTTTGAGTTAACACAGGAAATATTCACCTGTAATTAAGTGCTGTAGCAAGATACAAACATGGTATCTGTCTAGAGTAGTTATAACTTTCCTAATGTCACAAAAACCTTCATACACTTTATTTGGGATCATTCACAAGCTACTGTACAGACCTAAAGCAGTATGGTCATTAAACTCTGCAACTGCAGCATGAGCTCTGCCTCTAAGATATGGGGCAGCAGAACTCCTCAGGGCATACACATGACATAAGCACTCTGCATCCTCATCCTAAAGGCTTGACAAACAGCCAGGCTGTAATGCACCCAGGTTATGTAAATTCTGGTCCAGAAACAACTCAAGCCTACCTTTCTCACCAGGCAATTTAATTACTGGCTGGGTGTTTGAAAAAAAACAACCAAATCCAAACCCCAAAGAAACCCACAGCATGATTAAAGAATCATGAAGCCAAGGCAGTTGGGCAGAATGCCAGAGGCTCATTTAATTTATTCCCAGCCTAAACTGAATGCCAGCACACTCACTCTAGCAGGTAGGACATGATGTAAACAAACACCTTAATGACCAGCCATTTGCCATTTCAGCTGGGTATTTGTTCACTACTGAGAGCCTCAAACCCAGCTGAATGAGGACAATACTACATCCAAGTTTAAAAGAAATAGGACTTTGTTCTAAAGCCTCAAGAGGAGAGACAACCTGCACAGATGTTTGCAGTTCCTTCTTATACTGTTCCTCAAGAAGGGAGAAAGTGCATGTGTGCATCTGATGCACAGACACAGTTACCAGAGGTCCTGAGGAGACTCCAAGTCAGTATTTGTAGTGATTTCTCCTGTTAAAGTAGGCTTTTTGTTGCAGTAGCCTGCCTGTCCAGATGATTTGAAATCAGCTGCCAAGCCAGGGCTGTTGCTGAAGGGGGTGTCACTGCAGGTTTCCTCATCAGGCAAAGCACGTGGCAATCCTGTGCTGTGTATGAACATATTTACCTGAGTTTAAGCAGCAGAGAGCTTGGCACAGGTTAAATTCACCTTGCTATCTGGCAGGCTTTGCAGTTCTGTGGTGCCACAGCAGAGCAGAAGCTGCCTAAAGCTTCCCAGCTGGATCCAAAACATTTACTGCAAACATACTCCAGCAGATCTAACACAACACCTCTCCTGCTGCAGCTGCTGCTGGCAGGTACTGGCTCTTGGATTCTCACCACCTTTGTGATGCACAGAATTCTCCATCTCAGACCCAGCTGAGATGCCCTTTCTCATGGAACACTGACACAGAAGGGATAAAGATTTATATTTCTTCACTGCTGTCACAAAAGGCATTTCCTATGAACCCAATCAGTGACCCAATTAACAGGTGTATGAAACAACATTACTTTTATCCACAATGTTTGGGGCACAAGGTATCAAACACAAACCTCCAGACATGTAACACATCAGACCCACTCACACAGTGACTTTCAGGTCCTGAACAGGTACATTGATCCACATTTAAGGAAAAGAATCACACACCCCTGCCCATGACAAGTTGCACAGACATGCCACTTGAAGCAGCATCAGTGCTGAACAGCCAGTGCCACACAGACAGAACCTGCAGCACACCCATAACCAGCATGCTTCAGCTCTAAAAGTGATATTTGCAGGCTAAAGATGAAAGATAATCCCATTTCTGTTTTAAAATTGGTCTTTGTTTAAGCCAAGGGCATCAGTACGTACCTTCAGCTAAGGTTAGACACACTTCTCAGTCAGATCCAACTGAGACTGCATGACAAGAGATGTGACTTTACAAAGTGACTGTCCTGCACTCCAGGCAGAAATTGTCTGGCTGTTGATCTTGGCCCCGTGGCAGCCAAGCCAGCCTAAATGTGCCTGCCACAATCTCACCTGTAACCCTACACCAGCTGTTTCAGAGCACTGCCCCAGCAGAAGCACTGCTAGGTTTGTGCTGGGTGGGCTCATTGCCTCAGGAATTAGCCTGAAGCAAGCCATGGGAAAGCTGCTGAGGCCAGGAGCATGCAGGGCTGCAGCAACCAGCAGTGCAGGTGCTCAGCTTCATAGCTTTGGTTACTGCAGTGCTGCAGCCAGAGCATGAAGGCTCAGGATGGGCAAGAAGAGCTGCTCAGCCTGTGGGCATGATGCCCCAAAAAAACAAAAAAACAAAAAAAAAAAAAAGAAAAAAGAAGAAAGCACCAGTGAATATTCTTTAAAATTACGAGTGGTGGATTCCCTTCTTATCCTCTCCCCGTGCCAGTTTTGGCCCTTTTCCTCTTCAGATCTGTTCTGGCTTTCTTACTCTGTCCAACAGCAGAACCCTCCCTACCAATGAGAGAGAGGAACCAGCCATTTTCTGCTTGCTCCTTGTGGCCATTAACAAGTCTGACACTGCCTACCAAGCAGATCCCATACGTTGTCTGAAGGTGAGCAAACCTTCTCTCCTCTGCTGATCCAGAGGCATCATCAGATGAAATGAAAGTCAAACAAGCCCTAGAACAGCAATTCTCACCTTCTTTTAGCACACCTGGACACAGCTTTCACAGATCACGAGTGTTGGACAGGACTTTTAAGCTCATCCTGTTCCACTTCCTGCCATGGGCAGGGACTCCTTCCACTATCCCAGGCTGCTCCAAACCCCATGCAACCTGGCATTGGACACTTCCAGGGATGGGGCAGCCACAGCTGCTCTGGGCAACCTGTGCCAGGGCCTCACCACCCTCACAGGGAACAATTTCTCAAAGACAGAACATGTACTTCATGCTTGTGCCCTCCAGCTTTTTTCTGGGCTCTTTTTTCTGGATATACCACGTTCTGCCTCCATGTGACACTTACGGATTTCTTCCATCACCACTGTGTTGTCCATGGCTATGTGTACTGCCAGGGAACTCCATGTATCAAAAGTTGCAAGTTTTCTACAGGAAAATGAAAACCAAGTAAGTAATGAAGGATTAATACAACTACAAGGCAAAGATGGTGGCGTACCAGAGAGGAGAAACTGGATTAGGAGAGACTGGTGTTATGATTTGGAATGAGCTTTGACCTGGGAAAGCTGCTGTAAGGCAACTCCAGCCTATTCCAGGGAGCCCCCTGCTCCTCCACCAACGTGAGGGGAGAATGGTGAGAGGAGGGAGGGTGTTAAAGGCAGCTCTAATGCCAGGCAGAACCCTGTCAGCTCAGAGGTACCACACTCCAAGCAGCCCCACTGCCTGCCTGAAGGGAGGAAAGGAGAAGGGCAGCACTTACTTGAGCACCTGCGCGACCGTGTTGGGTCCGTACCACTGGCCTATGGATTTTCCCTCCCCGACTCCCATCTGAGCTGCATCACAACAAAAAAACCAGAATAAGGCAGTCAATAATCTCACCCACACTGCATCCCTTCCTAATCAGGTTTGTATTCAATAGGGAAGAATTCTCACTTGGAAATTTTATTGAATTGGCAGTATTTACTGTTTCATGGGGGTGAGAAGCACATGTGAAGGACTGCAGAGTAAATCCTTTCCTCAAAATGCAGCAGCACAGAAGTTCAAAGGGCAGTGTTGCCTCAGAAGAAGCTTTACCCAGTGTTTGATCACCAGACCACCCCTATGACCTGAGTTCTGTTCAGCCCACAGGAAACACTGCAACAGGCTGCTTCTCTGATTTTTCAGGGAAGTTCGTATGACAGCCTGCCTCAGCCCATTTGCTACATTTGAGCATTTCTTCCTTCTTACCTATCTGGTGAATGGAGTAGTAGCTGTCTTTTTTGTCAATGAAGGCATTAAGAACGTTGAAGTAATTATCCATCTGCCTCTTCCCTTTTACCCACCTCCAGTCTAGGACAGACAAGGGATATATGAAATAAACATGGTACTTATTAGCAACCAGAGGCTGCAAGCTGCAATTCTCTTCGTGCACATTGCTGAAAATTGACCAACTCAATTTTCACACTGTCATGTTATTACTAAGCATCTGAGGCATTCCCACCAGTAAAGGGCTAATTTTAAAATAACAGAAAACATTCTTACAGCTGGGATAAAGTTCCATCACCCATAAACAAACATAAAATCAGAAAATGCAAATATCCCCTGAGAGTTCCAAGTAGGCTATTCTCTCAAGAGCCCTGAACTTGACAAGAGTGGAAAGGTAGAGAACCCTCAGCATTCCCAGCTGTGTCCTTGTTATCTCTGTTCTTCCAAGTGCTGCACTCACGGGAGCAGCTGGCCCTGGAAGTCAGTGTGGGCTGTGCACTGGTTTACCTCTTCCCAAATGCCTGCAGACCAAGGCCTGAGCAAAGATCATCTGGCCACAGCGCAGCATGCAGCCCCAGCCCGTGTCAGAGGTGGGACCGGTTCCTCCTGCAAACAAGGACAGAAAATAAACAGGGAATGAATGGTGAGGCAGAGTCAAGAGAGAGGAATGGATGGGCAGCAGGTTCACCAAGAAACAAGGCAGGGAATGAGGACTAGCTTAGCTCACACACCCAAAACTGAGAACCAAAAATGTGGCCATCGATGATTACTTAGTGGCATCCCTTAAAAACAAACAAATCAACTCCTCTAACACTAAGTGAAAGGGGTAAAAATTCCAAGGGACATCCAAACAACACAAGAGAGCTGAATTTCTCAGAACAAGCCCTTAAGCCTGGCTGCAGACTTTCAGCCCAATTTAGACACAATTCTACATAGAAATGTTTGTTAAAGATGACTCTTGTAATCCTCATCTTGAGAAGGCAATTCATCATGCAGAACAAACCAGTCCCAGGGAATTCCTGCATCAGAAGTGGCTACAAATAATATTTCAAAGTGACCAATATAGTCAGGCCAAAAAAAAAGGCACCAGCCAAAAAAACCTACTCAAGCAGTGAAAAAAAGACACATCCTACATATCACTGGAGAAAGCTGGATATCATCTCATGCTGGACGTCTCAGACAATGGACACAAGGCTGAAAGCATTTCCCTGACAGACCTTCCAAAGGAAACTGCTGCTCCTCCACTGCAGCTCTGGCTGTTACTACAAATACCAGAGATCAAATGTTCAGTGTGATCACAGTAGGTATCTGTGCCTGGGCACAGCTTCTGCAAGTTTTTGTGGTGCTGTTTTGTTCTTTTTGTCCTCAACAGGGAGAAAAATCACCTGGAGGACTATTTAATCAGCTTCTCAATGGTCACCGGTTGTCTTCTATAGTTTCACCAGTAAAGCATAACATGTACAAATTCCAAAAGTGATAATGCTTAAAAAAATTAGCATCAGACAGTTCCCAACCCTTACAATAATTAAGTGGGCTAGCACAGAGGGAAGGGACAAACAGTAACAGGGAGAACTGGGAGAAAAAATAAAATACTGAAAGAGGTTTACTGTATATGACATGCAGATCACATCTACGGCGTAAATGGGAAATGATTCAGAAAATGGGGTCTGTCTTCACCCCACAGCCTTTAATGACTCACAAGAAACCAAAATTGTGTCTGTGAGCCAGTTAAACATGTGCTAACCCTTTGTTCTCAAACATACGTTTAATTATGGTGCACAAACATGAATTTAAAGGGATTAAACTGCATTAAAGGTGTCTCAGAACTTGTGAGGCAGAGGGCTTTCCAGCAAGGAGAGAACAGCACAAGCCAGAAGGACCAGTCAGGAAGAAGTCTCTTTTCCAAACAAGAGCCATGTTCCTTTCCCACTGGCTGCTGGGGATACCAGAAGGGGGACATGGGCAGGCCATGGAGTCCCATTTACCTGCTCTTAGATCTCCTCTGATACACCTTGCAGCCAGCACACAAACCCAAACCCCAGAAGAGGCCATGCAGAGTATCTTAAGGAACCAAGGCACCCTCCTTGAAGTTCACTGGGAAAGATCCCCCCTGCCAGTACAGTTCCTCTGTGTAACAGACACTTCAGGCATCTAACTCCCCCTAAAGAAACAAAACCCCCACACAGAGTCTGGGGCACATGCACAAAGGCAGCAATTTCTGTATCATTCTCTAAGTTTCATCATTTTAACCCACTTCAAGCCCAAAACCATAATTCAATAATATTTCACACCAGACTAATGTAGGATGTGATGTAGTAAAAATCCTCCCATGTTGCCTAAAAAAAGAGCAGGCTTCCCAAACCCTTCCTTGCCTCCTTTTAAAAACCACTGCTATCCCTCCTACCCAAGGGGATGAGGAATTCTCATTATCAGATAAACAAAAAGTCTGCCTAATCAATTAGAGGAGGCACATTTGAGACTCTTATGAATGGAAATGTCATGTTTGTGGGGACTGTTTTATTAGGGATAACCGGGTTACAATCACTTCCAGGATGTCTTTACACTCCTCCAGACTACATACCAATAGCAGGGAAGTTCTTTCTGTAGGTGAACCAAAGCCGAGAGGTCACATCCAGCAGGATCTCCTCCTTCTCTGCCAAGTGTTCAGCATGGAAAGGCACACACATCAGGGGAGCACCAAGACAGCTGAACCCACCTCCCACTCACCCCCCCTAGAATTCTGCTCCTCACTGCAGGCCCACAGAGGCAGAGTCTGGCTGAGGAACAGGGCAGTACTGCTGTGCACAAAGCTCTTCCTTTCCCCCCCAGAGTAGCTGCAATCACCCCAAAGGCACTATGGCCACAGGCAAATTATGAAGCAGCAACTCATCCTTCTACCCCCTGCCTCCACCATCCTGCCCTCACGACACGTCCCAACAACTCCCACACGGTAACTTTCTACACAAAAACATTCCAGAGTCCACGGAAATGGCAGAAGCATGGCCACTAAAACCCAAGTGCAACACTAACACAGTCCTCTGGAGCCTTAAAACATTGCACTGTGCACACAAAATACCTGTAAAAACACTGTATTTCCGGCCAAGGATCCAAACGGGTTCTTTGGTCTCAGGGAAGTCCTCATACTCAAACCTGAGGGTGTCGTAGGTAAGAGTAGCTAGAAAGAGAAAGGAGAAATCACAGACTTTTGATAGCTTTGCCTTTTGTTTTTTAAAACTAGACAAAGCTACAGAATCAGAGCTGCTGTGGCCCAGTGAGTCCCACCCACCCCCAAAGCCCCTGGGCTGGCAGGAAATGGTCCCAGTGCCCTGCACCCCTCAGCTCTGGGAGGCACAGAGGTGACCCAGCCCTGGCTTCCAGCTGTTCCAGCTGGATTTCCAGGTTAGGCCAGCTCCAGGTTCTGCCCAGGGCAGAAAACATTGAAAACTTCACCTGGCAGCTACACCATTTCCCAGAACAGGCACCATCAGCTATAGCATTGATGTTGAGGGCCTCTTTTCCATTGAGTAAAGTGGTTAAAATCCTCTTGCAAAGAACATAAATTTTGAGGGAAGAACACACAAAACACAGATCACCTTAGGGTGGAAAATAAACCTTGCTCAGTCCCTCCTCCAGAGGCACCAAACCCAACAGAAGCCTTGACACCCCATGTGAGGAACACAGGGCTGTGCAGGTGTGCTCATGCAAAGGTGACAGGCAAAACTTTTGTCTTTTACTGGCTCCCTTCACAGCATGGCATCCATCAGTGCTTAAAAATCCATCCCCTTCCACAACCATGACAGAACAACCCAGCAGCCCAGGCTGCCCTTGGATCAGGGCAGCTTAAGCTGTTGTACACAGGGTACAGACAAGAGGGAGGAAAAACCAGAGGAGCTGGATGAACTGTGCTCCACTAGATCTGTGTTTGGAAACACAGACTTTAAAGTAGCCTGGGAATTCTGGAAAAGACCCACATGATTTTACATGTGCCAATTCTGTAGCAAACCACCTCTAAAATTTAAAGCAGAGCTAAGACAGACTGTTCTGTAATTGTTAAAGTAGAGATTGAAAACATCTCTCACAGCAAATGCAATAAAATCCCCTTCTCCAGAGTCACCTGCTGCCCCTGAAGTATCTCAGCCTTCTAATCCAGATTCCCTGACCTGGAATTGCAATTCCAAATGTCCAATTCCTCAAGCAGACATCACCACTAAGACCAACTACTGTTCAAGCAGGACCCCCAGCAATAGAGATGACAACAGGCTCCTAAATCAAACTCTGAAACAGACTCTGCCTTAACTCCAGCCCACAAGATTTAAAGTTCCTTGTGTGAATTAGTCTTTAAGACTGTTCCAGGCACCTTTAGGATTGCACAGGCCACACATTCCCCTTGCCACCCCATGATGTGACTCCTCAGCAATCTAAACAAAACAATTCTGCTTGCACTGAAATGTCCCAACAAATTACTGCTGCAACAAACTTCAGCAGGGAAATGAAGGATTTCTTTCCCATCTACGACCCAAACTTGCAAATGTCCAGATTTGAAAAGGTAACCAACGTGATCTTAACATAAAACCTGAAGTTCTCAGGAAGGTTTTAAAGCCCCAAGGAATATTCTGTGGTTTATTTTGTCAGTTCCTAAGCCTGCCATGTATCCAACTCTCTGTCAGGAGTCTCAAATAGCTTAAAGAAAATGAGTGAAACAAGAATGCTACACAGGAAGACCAAGCTATCCACAATCCCTCCTTCTCCTTCCCAGCAACATTCCCTGACCTGCTCAAATATCACAACTCTGCAGCTGCACAGTTTGCAGGGCACCAGGTCTTGGGCAAAGACAGGATTTGCAACTGGACACTTCACAGCAAGGATCAGCAGCTGGAAAGGGGCTGCTGGAGTCTCTCCCCTTTCCACCAAGGCTTGGAGAGGAAGGGCTCAGCAGACAGAGGGGGATCTGCAGCTGGGCCAGCCGTGCATTCAGGGAATGCAGCACACGTGTCATGACACTGCACATTAGGGAAGAGAGTCCCAGGCTTGCAGCCCCTAGCAGAATGTCCAACATCTGCCTCTGTACAAGGCCCTGTGTGTCCAGCTGTGCATCCCAAAGAGGTGGTCAGACACTCATGTTGGGATTTGGGGGGAAAACAGTTGAAATGCATGAGGTCAGGTTTCCCCTTCACAGGGAAGAAAATTCAAGAGGTTGCTCCCAGTTAATCTCAAGGACATTATAATGGGAGCAGTAAACTCCTCATAAAGCTTGAGGTCACTGAGTGTTTCCTTTACAAGCCTCCACCTTCATATGCTCCAGCACTTTTCCAAAGTCCATCTATTGTACTATTGCCCAGATGGGCTAAATAGCAGCCAGTGGGGCCCAAACAATCCAGGCAGGGCACAAAGAACATCACAGACTGCACAGGAGCCTTTCTCTCCTTCTTGTAGCCAGAGATGAAGAAGAGAAATACATCTGGAAATTCACCAAGCAGAAATCCTGTTTGAAGCTGCTCCTCTCAGAGCTGCAGAAGCTGGGTGAGCTCAGCACATTTCCCAGGCAGTGCTCCAAAAGTTCACCTTCAGAAAGCCCTCGGTCTATTTTAATTACCGACCTCTGAGCATCCAGGACAGTGGAGCAGCAGTTTCTGCAGAGAAGGATGTGCAGCCTCTGCACATCAAAACACGACAGCTCAACCTCACACGCTTTTGTAGTTAAAATCCAGTGTCAGCCCTGCACAGCTCACCCTGAGAAAGGCAGCCTGGCTTTCCAGGAGCCTTGCACACACTGGGAAGGAGAGGAGGCTGGCTGGATCGCTGCCCCATGGGCACATTTTCCATGGGATCTGCAGAACACCTCACTCCAGAAAGCCTCAGCAAGAAAGGCAAAGCTTTGTACACGCCACAGCAGAATCCCAGAATGGTTTGGGCTGGAAGGAACCTTAAGGCTCATCTCATTCCACCCCCTGCCATGGGCAGGGATGCTTTCCAATAGATCACAGTGCTCCAAGCCCTGTCCAATCTGGCCTGGAACAATTCCAGGGCTGGGGCAGCCACAGCTTCTGTGGGCACTGTCTGCCAGGGCCTCCCCACCCTCACAGAGAATAATTCCTTCCCAATACTCCACCTAAGTCTGCCCTCTGGCAGTGGGAAATGCTGTGGTGGCACTTCAGGCCCTTGTCCAAAGTCCCTCTCCAGGAGCTCCTTTAGGCACTGGAAGGGGCTCTCAGGTCTCCCTAGAGCCTTCTCTTCTCCAGGCTGAACACCCCCAGCCTTTTCTCATAGGAGACATGCTCCATCATCTCGACACAAGAACAACTCTCTAAATACACAGAATAAGGGCAGAAGATGAAATTTTCCCTCCTTTCTCATAGTCTTAATCAGCACAATGAAACACTCACAATAAAAATATTATCCCAACTTGTAGCAAAAGCACCCAGAGGCACAGCTGGGCACTGGGAGCAGCCCCTGAGTGCTGCTGTCAGTTTGCAAATGTGCTGGAGGCCAGACCTGCAACAGCCTGTGACGGTCACTAACTTCATCTCCCACACCACAACCAAAGCCCTTTGTTTCCCCATCAACTTTGGGAAACAAGTAACAACAAGTGAAGGCTTGGGTGACTCAAATAGAAACAGGGCAGATGATTTTCCCAGCACCAACCACCTTGGTCAGTCTGCCTGCTGAAGAACTTCTCACAGAAAACACCAAAGCCCAGCTTTGGAGCGTGGCACTGAGGAAAGCCAGGCTTTGCCATACCTCCCTTCCCAGACTGGTCCTGGGGCTTCTCCACTTTTTGAAAAAGCCTGGCTCTCACACTTCCCCACATTCTTTAGCCTCCAACTAAGGCCACCACAAAAGGATCAGAATGAGGTGGATGATCCCTCCTTTAGCTGATACAGGTACCTCACTCGAGGCAAAGGAGGATGCAATTGGATTTCAAAGACAGTCAAGGAGAGAAGATAAATTTACCACCTCAGTAAAACGCATTGCTGGAAAACAACAAACACCTCAAATGCTTACTTCTACCCTTTCCAGAAGAAAAATGAAATCTTTTCTTCCTCCTAAGCTTTTTCGAACAAGACAAATCCTGGTTATCCAAGCACCAATGAGGAGTTAAGAGACAGACAGCGAGGAAAGTCAGGCTACTGAAGTGTGGTGCTTCCTTGAGGGCCTGGAGCAAACAGTTCCAAGTTTTGCTGCTAGCTCCCTAACCATCTCAGGAGCAGGGGCTTCAGCCCAGAGATTCTCTTCTCCTCCTCCTCCTCTCACGGAGGAGATCCAGCCCGGCCATCCACAGCAGTTTTCCTTGCCTTGCATGGCTCACACAAGGGAAAGCAAACACATCTCCCGGATCAGGGGGTGCAGGCTCACCGGCGGAGCGTGTCTGGTCCCCAGGTGTGACACCGGATCCGAGAACGCTCCGGCAGAGCCGGGTCGCTCTCAGCCGCGCCACGCTGACAACAACAGCGGCACGAAGGCCAAAACAAGTCGGGACAGCCCGCAGGAGGGCCAGGAGCTCCGGATCCCCGGCACACCGGCGCTCGGCGATGCGGAGGAGGAGCCCACGGCGCACAGGGAAGCATTTGTTATTATGGAACAACACATCTCTGCGGAGGGGGTGGAAGCCGCTACTACGCTAAGGCTGGAGGGAAGCGAGTCCCAACACAAGTGCCAAACACTTATTTTTACTTTACCCCGCACGAACCCAAAGTCTACCACAAAGAGCTTTGCTAGAGCCCTCCGTAAGGGTGATCAGAGGGTGAGTCGCCTTCGTATGCCCCAAACGACACCTTTTCATCCCTCGAAAGTAACCTTCTCACGCCCAAGCTGCCTTCTCTCCCCTCGACCCCTCACGGGCAGCGGGGCACAGCCGCAGCAGCCCTGTCACCGCCCCCCGCTCCGCTTCCAGCCCCGGGCAGACCCGACCCGGCGGCGGAGCCCGGAGCTTTCGAGGAACGACGGCAGCACCGGCGCTGGGGAGGGCAGGACGAACTCTCCGCCCGGCTCCAACGCCACGCAGCCACCGCCTCCCCCTTCGCCCCACCGGAGGGGCGGCCGGGCTCCGGAGGGCCGCGGTTCCCAGGGCCGTGCCCAGGGCGGAAAGCGGCGCCTTCCTCGCCGCCCGTCGGGGAGGCCGCGCCGAGGAGCCGCGGACCTCGAGCGGCCGCCGGGCCGGGCCGGGCCGGGGAGTCTCGAGGGGAAGCGCGGCCGCCGCGTCGCGGGCAGGGCCCGCCCGGGACCCACCTGCGTCCATGGCGGCCCCGCCGAGGCTGCGGCCGCCGCCGACACTCACGCCCGGCGCGGCCCTGCGTGGCTGCTGGCGCGACGCGCCCTTCCCGGCCAATGCGAGAGCCGCTCGCCGCCGGCCTCCGCGCCGATTGGCTGTCAGTGCCTCGTCACAGCTCGGAGCGACGCGCCGCTGTCTACGGACATGGGAGCTGCCATGTTGCCGTACGGAGAGGCAAAGCAGGGCGCGGGGAGGCAGCAGGCCGGCGGTACGGCCGGGGCTGGAGCTAGAGAGCGGCGCGGAGTGTGAGCGCTCCGCTCATTGCGCAGAGCTCCGACGGGCTCGTCCCGTAACACGGATACCTAGGAATGATGTGATTAACGGGCGCCGCCATCGTGTTGTACGGAGCCGGTCAAGCCCCGCCCCCTCGTTCCCCGTGAGAGTAACACACTCCACGATGTCCGCCCCACTCGGAGACACCTTTCACTGCTCGGCTACCACGGACCGAGCGTCTCGTCGGGAGGCGGACTCCCAGCTGCGCCGACGAGGCAAGCGAGAGTCTCTTGGAGCGAACCCCCCTTTCCCCAACTGCCCCGCGCCGTACGGCTGCACCTCGGCGAAAATGGCGGCGGCCATGTGGCGGCCGCCATCTTGTGCCGTACAGAAACCCCTTCCCCAGCGGCGAGGGGGGCCGGGGTGACCCGGCTCCGCCATCTTGCCGTACGGCAGCGCGGCGGGGCCGGGGCCGGGGGGGGGGGGGGGGCTGGCCC